>JAGVSP010002004.1:0-34234 GCA_022494985.1 Micrasema minimum | reverse complement strand
TAAGCTCCGTTTTTTAATATTTTTTTACGAGGAATCCTTTGAATTTTAATTTTTTTATTTTTTCACAGAGAAAATTTCAAAAAATCATTGCTATTCACACAAAAAAATTAACGAATTTAAAAATATTGGAGCGTGGCCCGTTGGATCTAAATACTGTTTTCATTATCTTTAAATTTACGAAAATTTATTAAACAAAATCGTTGAAAAGGTCGGCCGCAACCGACCTGCGCCTGCGGACTCCAACTTCGCAAGATGATAATGAGTATGATGTTTATCAAATAAAGAAAACAAATTTTAAAAATATATTCCTCCCGTTGACCGCATGCCCTGTTTCAAAAGTCACCGCACGCCACTGTACTACACATATCCAAATATGCATGTGAAACAAGTCTTTCTCCCCTATTTTTACACTAGCGTAGCAATATTAAAGTTGTACCGTGTCGCAGTCGTACCTTAAGGACCACGAGTTATGTTCTGCGTTTTAAATGAAAAGTTTTCAGCCGCGGAATTATTTCCCTCGTGTTTGCGAATCCACAAATCGACTGCGACATCTTGAAAATATGTGCTGAAATTACCTAACCTCAAAATCTCGCGTCTTGATCATAATTCTAAGAAATGAAAGGAGGGATGTAAAAAAGCTTTTCTGTAAGATTTCGCACCCGTAAGTATAAGAATGATGAATTTTTCTCCAACTTTCTTTTTATTTTCTTTTAAATAACACTTAGCCGCGTAATAAGTCCTCTGTTCAATTATGAAAGACTCTTGCTCTAATGACAACCTTTAAGAAAAGAAAAAATGGATAATTCTTGCCATATCTATTTTACACAATACTACTGGTTTGCCATATTTACTTCTTTAACATGATTAAGTATTTTATCTACATATAACCTTTTTCTGCACCGAATTAAACATTATTCTGTTTATTTGTGTTTAAAAAACGTATGTTACTTTAGTCCTGGAGTGAGTTTAAATAACTCCTGGGAGTATAATACTGTGGCGGAAGAAATGACGTCACGCGGGCGACGCGAGACGAACGGACGAGCTGAGCTACACCGAACACGCTCGGACAATAGCGAGAAATATTTTGACCTTCTGCGTGACAAGACGTCGTTTTTTGAGCATTTCTTGCCGCCAAATTGTGGCAAACTAGATTCACTTTTCTTTTCCATTATTCATTTTTAATCGTAGTTTAATTAGTTAAGTTCATTGTATTAGCTTCTAAATTCTGTGTAATAAATATGCACTTTAAAACTGTAAGTATCTTTCATTTCTCTTTCTGTGCACCCACATAAAACCATAACCACCAGGGTAACAAATCCCGGTGGTCCACAATACAATACCTTTGTATTACACATTTAAGAATAAAATAAAAGAAACCCATAACCTCAGTCGTGTAAGTCTAGCATTCTTACCACTACACGATGGAGCCTACGTACTTCAAACAAGAATTCACTAGAAGGGGCCTTTCCATACAAGTTTTCTAAAAATATACGCTATTTCATAACACTACTTATTATCGATTTCCACAGTCCAAAGACTCCAGCATTTAAGCCAATACACGAAACGTGTGACGCAGATGTCTAGTGATGATGTAGATGCCTATTGATGACGCAGTGAGTGACGTAGTGGGTAACTAAACACCTCAGACACGGTAGTATTTTAGAATTATAGAATGTCACATTGTCACATCTCTGAAATTCTGTTTTGAAAGCTGCCTATAATCTGATCAGGCAAACTGGGAAAAAAATTTAGCAGCAAGTACGTGAATTTTCTTTTACCAGGTAGATGGCTTGATTAATTCAATAAAAAGGTCTTCTAAGAATCTTTTACTAGCGTTTTATAAGCTCTTTTTCCATCGTTCTTCCCTGCATTATTATTCCTACCTTTTCAGAACATAAACGTGGTAACGAAAAGCTTTTAAAAAGAAAGTTAAAAAATAAGCTCCCGATCTCCCGTGGCACACGAAGTTTTTACAGGAAAACTTTTTGGTCGTTTAAGAAATATCAATATCTCATTTTGACCCTCGCATCAGTCGAAGGGGTGAACAACCATTCAGTTTAGTAAAACAATTTATAACTTGTTACAAATATGTAACATTTTGAATATGTCTAAAATCTGATTTTTTAAAATCCATGTAAAAATTTGAACATGCAAGCGATATCTTGGACATTTTCGTGCTTGCGAAAAGATTTTTCGTCATTATTTCTTAAATTATCACATTTATTATTCATTATACCATATCCGCTCCCTATGTGGAGCATATGGAATTCACAAACTGCCTCCAGGCCAAGCAATCGACCGCCAGCTCCCGCGCATCCCTCCAAGTCAAGTCCACGTCCCGCAGCTCTGACGCTAACTGCCGACGAATTGTCAACAGTTGTGGACGACCGGGACGCCGAGAACCTGATGCCTTGAAAAATAGGCAAGCATGGTTAAGGCTCTCGGGAGGCATACGTAGTATATGGCCTAGCCAGCCGAAACGCCCTCGCCGGATGACAGTAGATACCAAGGGTTGCTGTGTCCGTTGCTTTACCTCTGTGTTCCTTACAAAGTCAAACCACCGCATAACTAAAATTCTTCTAAGACACCTATTCTCAAAACTCAGAAGTCTGCTGTCTTCTAAAACTCTGTAAAGATACGTTCATTGTAAACCACGAGTTTTGCTTATTTTTAAACAAATATTAAAAACTCTATACTATCGATCATTTTTGGGGCCATGTAATTATTATTTTATTAAATAATAAAAAACACATTTTTTTAATATCAAAAGGGTTCAATAAAAATGTACCGAAATTGCGTTAGGGAAAAAATGTATAATATCATAATACATAAGTCAAACCACCGCACACCTAAAATTCTTCTAAGACACCTATTCTCAAAACTTAGTATTCTGCTGTCTATAAATAAACTTATTCTCTAAAAAAATAATCGAAACAAAGTTTTAGAAATGTTTGACAAACTCTTTTTTTAAAAAAGAATTTAAAAGAAAGTAAATACTTGAAAGGTTATCTACTTCTGGGTTTACATACTGTTTGGATCAGATAATTTATCATAAATTTGTTGGCTTGTCGCATCTGCTAAAGAGCTTTTCTTAAAAGGACCTTCTAGAAAAACATGTATTTTTAGAAAATTTTTCCTCACTCTCTCAATACCTTATTTGTACAAAATTATTTATAAACATCGACAAGATGCCGAAACAAACTAATCCTGTTTACAAAATATTTTTTTTTTTTAAAGATAGATATTTATTATAGATGCATTAAATTAGTAAAGAGCAAAAAAACAAAGAATAGTAAAACAGTATAGAAATATTTATTACAAAATTGAATTCCTACGTTTGAATCCCACTCCAGCACAACTTGTTTTCTGCTTTCTGGCACAGTTATTTCCGGTTATTTGAATGCAACTTTGAAATCGGAATACTTGAGTATTAATATTATACCCGACTTAAATATTTATTTTCCCCCTCAAAAAAATCTTATCATATGGGCCCAAAACAAACCAGATATTTTTAACAATGTTATATAAATTTATTTCATTTTTATAACTCTACAGAGAAGAAACAGTTTTTTTTCAAATTCGGAAATATGCAAGCGTTTACAGGGCGTATGACCTGTCATTGGCTGGGTTATGTGGCCACGTACTACAACATTCCTCATTCCGCTTATTTTAGCGAATATCCTCACCAGGTAACATTTTTTGATTTTGATTAGGTATATGTTACGAATTGAAAACCATTCGCAAGCGCGTAACTAGCTCCATCTACGTATTGATATTGAAGTTAAGTATTTTATTAGCAAATTACTCCATTTTTGTAATAAAGACTCTAACCGAGTTAAATTAATTACTAATAATCGCCTGCAAATGGCTCTGCAATTTATTTTACTTATATTTAGACCAGGAATTTTATATTACAGCATTTTGGGTGTGTTCCCAGATAAACCCAGATTTGTGTACAAGTATTTGAACACACCCAAAATGTTGTAATTTCATAAATTTCTTTACAGAAGTAATTTTTTTTAACAGCCTCTACTCGTTAGGCTCACAGAAGTAGTATCATGAAATGTTTATTGCTTCATGATGCTTATCCTCCCTAATGATTGTTTGATTTCGTCCCAAAACAATAATTCACCCCCCAAATGTTTATCCAAGTTCGCAAGATCAGAACCTGTGTTTGAAGATGTTCTTCATTTAATATTACTAAACCCTCACCCTGTACTTGATGTGAAAATGGAGACTAAAGTTTATAACTAAACTTCCGACGCTGTGTGCTAATAATGTACGAAAAGGGTAGATAAATTCAATATAATGTACGAAGCGTTGAATAAGTTGGTATGATACCTACCGCATATTTAGGTATAAACCATGGTAGATGGGATGGGTCAAAACTAATATACGTAATTGGTAATGAAAATGAGAAGTATTATGTACAAGTTCCAATAATTGGCAGCTATGGATATCAAATACTAGGTCAAATAGGGAATGTTGTAATACATCAAGTGGCCACTTAACCTAGCCAATGACAGGTCATAAGCCCTGTGAACGCCTAGATATACATTTTCCTTTCCAAACTTCTCGTCTCTGTGAAAATGTCAAAGCCCGTAATGGTTGAAATCTTGTTTTTGTCTGCAAGTATTTATTTGGACACAGTCAAAATGTTTACAAAAATTATTGTTCTATTTTATGATGAAAAAAATAATGATTTAACGATCTTATATTTTTGATAATTTTAAATTAAATATTCCCATTGTAAACATAAATTATAACTTTTTAAATAACTTTTTGAATATACACAACCATATAGAAAAATATTAAATGATTTGCTCTTTCTGTTCAAAGTATTAAAATCTGTGTTTGATTGTTGTCAACAAACAAATTCAATTAGTTTACCAGTGCCTGGGTCGAGTTACCCGTAGTAATGCACTATTTTACTGTAGCCAATCATCGACCAATTACAGTGCTAACTTACCGATACGAAGAATGCACGCACTGACTTACAAGTACACTAACAATTTTGATGTTTTCAACACAAATCTAGTGCATTTTAGGGAACAGTGTCTGGATGCCATCTCTGGCGGTAATGAATAGGTACCTACTGTGTAATAATTTAAAAATGTCTATGTAAAAGCCCTATGGGCGTAAAAACAATAAAAATAAATAACCTGTTCCCTAATTTCCCAGCACGTAAGGTTTTTTAAGCACGTATTTTTAAAAAATAAAAGTATTTGACTAACTAATCATCACGCCATTTCTCCGGTTGGGTAGAGAGAGAGGACCACACCCCTTTGTCAAGACACACTTCCTTCGCTTCCTCCACATTCGTACGTCTCGTTATGCAGCCAATTATTCCGAATTTCACACGACCAAGTTTCTAGAACAGCACAAAAATATTAGGTAATAAAATGCACATTATACTATTTCTAAAATAACAGGAAAATGTAACGTATAAGCAGAAAAAACTGTTAAAAATAAAACGTCAATTAGCACAATCTAAGTCGTCATTAAGAACTAAAAAAGATACAAAGATATAAAATGTCATTAGGCGCATCGTTTTCATTACCGATGGAAACCCGGGAAATTTCTTATATCAAGGAAATGAATCGAAAAATTTAGACAAAAAGGATCCATACTTGCTACAAGGACCAATTATATTAATTACCAGTTCAGAAAGACGAACTAATGGAAGATGAAGGATTAAATAAAATAATTGATATCCCAAGAATCCTTGACTTGTGCATTGTTCATATCAGCGAAATATGTCTGGTATTTACAGATTTATTATTGAACTAAAAAGCAAATAAATAAACGCGTTATCATAGATCATAACTAAAAAAAATTCTCAACTCTAATTCTTACACACACTAAATTTATTTTTGGTTGAAAAAATATGTTGGTTTTTTATTTACTCAGTCTTTTTCAAAATAAAATAAGGAATTACAGTGTATTGTAAATGGGTTTGGGTACTTTTAAGCACGGGTTCAGGTGCCAAAAATTTTTAAATGAAAGTAACTTCAATTCCCAAAACTAATAAAATCTAAGCAAAAGAAAATGCTATTTTTAAAAAGTAAAGGTTTTTAAATACTCAATCGTTACAATTTTATTCGGTGTTTTAAAATTTATTTTCTTGCGACAAGTTATCCATCCATCCAGGCTTGATGAAAATTTCATCGAATCATGTCCCAGCTTAAAAATTGAGTGTTTGAGCTTTGGAACACAGAGGCCGCCATCTTGTCAGGAAATGAAGTCATGTATCACGGATCACGGCCATACTTCGCCAATCATTAGAGGGTAGAATTTCAGTAAACAGACTTTACCCCTTCAAGTATTTTGACATTGTATTCAAATTAGTTCCACCCCCACTCGCTTAGCTGTCAAGCTTCAAAACCTCGTAGGCGCCAAGTAACAATAATAACAAGAAAAATCACCCCAAGGACGCTGTATAGAGATATTAAGTAACCATTTTCCCTTAGTTTGTTAGTTAGTTAGTTAGATCCAATCAATTTACGAAAAAATTATCAACGAAGATTATTTTAAGCAACCATAAACTGAATTTACTTATAGGCAGTTCATTAAAATTTTTGTAAAGTGCTGGACTCTGGTTCATATATGCACATTACCCATTACATGAAGCCAAGATTAATAGTCTTACGCTTCTGCGCCAGAATTCACCCATGTACGGATTGATTTCACACGAAATTTGAACAGGGATGTATGCATTATTATCCAGAAACTACGGAATGGGGTCAGATTATGTCTAACTAACTAACCAACTAACCATCACGCCATTTCCCCGTAGGGGTAGGCAGAGAGGATAGAACGCCATACCACTCTGTCCTGACAGACTTCCTTTGCTTCCTCTACATTCACACATCTTCTCATGCACATACGCCGATTATTCCGACTTTTCACATGGCCACTTTCAAGTACTTGACCAAGCCATGTCTTTCTCGGCCTTCCGCGGCTTCTACATCCAGGCACACTTGCATTTAAACTTCTTTTAGCCGTCCTTTCATCACTCATTCGCTCCACATGACCAAACCATCGTAAAAGCCCTTTCTTAATTTTGTCGATAATGCTTACCAGATTATGTCAATATGAAATATTCATGTTAATGTGTTTTTTACGTAAAAATATGTCATGTGATATATTGCACTGGCTCTAAATCACCTTGTTTTTTCTAGTAATAAATTATCAACATATACAGCGCCTAACAAAACTTGATGTACAAGCGGGAAGCCAGTGAATCTACATCATATTTTTTTTATTTGACCCATAGTTTTCGAGAAAATTGAGTAGGTACGAAGCAGATTTACTTTTCTATAAATTTATGCGAATTTTTTTCGAATATAATTAGTAAAATTAGTGCTATCCATAAAGAAAAAAAAAACCTATTTTAATAAAAAAATTGTGCAATTTTATTTAATCTCCGGTACTAATGAAAGCTTTCAAGAAAAGTGAGTAACTACGGAAAGTCAAAAATATTATTTACCAAAAAAAAAATCTCTTACTAGGTTTCGACAGTTGCCAGTCGTCTTTTCAAAGTCCTCTCTCATTTCACGGGCACAAAGTTTGTCGATTATTCTCCCAAGTTCATTAATTCAGATGGCCGGGGGTCGAGTGGACGGGAAATTCTGAGACAATATTTATTAAGACACCCTATCACACATTCTGTATCTAATTGCTGGTGGATAGTTGGGAGAATGATGGTGATGAGGCTGGACCCAACTTCTGTACTCATTATATCCAGCCTGGGGCTAATGCTTATTATATTATGATGGAGAAATATAAAGGGGTTTGAAGATAGAGGAGTCCCCTTTTACCAGTGGAAGGTTAGTGGAAACGCCGGTGATGTTGTATGCGTTTATTCAATTAACCAGGATGTCTATTGAGTGCGGGGCCGTGGAGATGAAGCGAAGTCGGCGGCTGGAACAATGTTGGTAGCGGAGCAACGAGGAGAGCAGACGGTGCGGGTCGGGCTTCCGTTGCTGGTACCAGGAGTGTGTATCCAGAGCGTGGTCCGAGACTTTCATGACTGCGTCGTCTACGTCAGGCAAGACACTGCGTCTTAGCTGCTGACGTGGACTGGCGATTCTCCGACTGAAGAGAGTAACTGCGTAGATGGTATAAGATGGTCGTGTTGCACTTCTGTTCTGACCCTCAGTACGGGTATTTATAGGACAGTAGTCCTTTGTTCTAAGAGTTGTATGGTGGGGATAAACATTCGTCAGCTGATGATTTTCTAGGAACTACCTACTCGTGTAGTATACCTGACGCAGCTGAATTATATTTGCACTTTGGACGAATGGTTCCCACAAATGTCATCAAAATATGTAATAAGATCCAATGTGTTATATGTATAAAATGTACTAGAAGGCCGTAGAATGTTCGATGCGGTTCGGATCTAGTTAGTTCCAGAAGGTTCTAATGAATCTCTCACTCTGTATAACGCGCCGTTACTGTGCTGGCGGGCTAGTCACATCGTTTCAAAATAGCATCTACTTATCCAGTACCTATCTGTATCGAGCAGCGAAAATAAATAACTGTTAATAAAAAAAAAAAAAAAAAAAAAATAAATAAAACTTTAAAAAAACTACAATACGGTAGTAGCTTATAATTTATTTATGAATATCGATCGTCCAATAATTTTTTTTTTTTATTAAGTTACCTAATTAATTTTGTAATTTCGTGTTTGTGTGTGTGTGTGCATGTGATACCTTGGTCTGGCTCTGAAGCGTAAGACTGATCATATTGCATTCATGTTATAAATGATCAAGAAAAGTACGCTTGGTATACTAATATAGTGGCCTATGCACCATTGGGTGCGGATAAGTAAGAGCAGTAGCAGTTCATGTGTTCAAGAACAATAGTTAAAGGAACATTTGTGTTTTTATGTAATAGTCAAATATCTTACTTTGGTGACTACTTTCGAATAATTGGAAAAAACTGTGACAAAAAGTAGGAATCAAGTAGAGCAAAATACAGGGACTCCAATCCGGATTCCACGACTCGAAGCTCATTCATTAAATGTTAAATTAGAAATCCAGTTGATAAAAGAGGATGTTTATTTATTTAAAATGTCCTAATATTTTTACTACATACTTATTAGTATTTTTAAGTTAATAATCACAAATAACTCAACATCCTTCAGAAAAGATATTTTAGTCAAATGGCTACTGACTTCCAAACTTACGTTCCTAAATGTTAGAATGACAATTAAACACCTGGAGTTGTCACTTTGAGTAATATAACACCTCTCCCTTCAATCCCTAACTCCAAAACGACTTACTACCCTTAAACTCAGTTTAAAAGGCGATCCCTAAGGAGCAGTATATAGAAAGATTTTATTAGTTTGTATAATTTATTCAACAGAATTTTAATTTTTGTTCGTGAAATTTTTAAGAATTTCGAACATTACTCTAATTTTCTTTATTTTCCTTACAAATTCATATACAAAAGCATTTTTTATTGTATATCTCAAACGCCTTGATGTTTAAAATGACACTTTTTGTTGTTTTTACTGGTTTTATGCGTTAAATAAAGACTAACAGTGCCCTAGTGCTGGTATAAAAAGATTTATTAGTTAAATATCTTCAATTTTTTTTTTTTAATGTAAAAAAATATTTGAGTTCTTTGAAAGATATCAAAATACTCCTACTTTCTCTTATCCGCACCCAATGGTGCATAGGGCATAGCTGCATTGGTACGCCAACTGCAGTGTTTCTTGATAATTTGTATTGCACGAAGGTAGGTAGATCAGTCTTACGCTTCAGTACCACTCCAAGGTATGACACATGAAAAATTACATGTAAATAAATGTTTCATGTTGACCCCCTGCGGGAATCGAACCCGCGACCTCATGCGCGGTAGCCAAATGCGCTACGAGTAAATAATACTTCTAAATTATTTTGATGCAATGTGAACGCTTTTGAGTAATTTTTACATAATTGGTCTAGAATTAAAAAATATATTTATCGTCTATTTGAGTCATTAAAACATCATGTTTTGGTTATTTATTCAGATTCAAAAATCTTGTACCATTTTTTCGGAATCTTTCATAGATGTAAATATTTGTTCGTTGCACATAAGCATATTATCTTCTTTTAAAAATAAACATATGGAAATCAATCGAATTAAAAAAACTTTTTCCTGAAAAACGCTTTAAAAGGAATTATATTACAGGTCTGAGATAACTTTTATCACCTTGTAAGATCGCCTAGAAAGCAAATATAAATGATGCAAATATAAATGAAATCAATCATCGCTTTTTGCTACTTTGTCGCCTGAGAGAAGGTTCTTGGAAAAAGGACGGTGAAAGAAAGGAATTGATAGTTGAGAGATGAGAGAGGGAGGTAAGAATTAATAGAGTATATTGAGGGGGATGATTCTGGAAAGGTGCCAATATTAGGTATTGGGACGTCATATTCTATGGGCATCGAGAGTTAATCTTTACGAAGAGTACCTTCTTAATAAAACTAAAGATTATTAGAAAAATGCGACATTAATTAAGAGCATACCACACCACGTGACTCGCTGCCGCTTTCTACACAAACGTACTCCTCGATTTTCTCCCTGGAAATTTATATCATAGCGTTGTCTTTTTAACACATTTTAGATATTGACTAGATGCGTGTTTTCATCGACTTATAACTGCAATTACATTTTTTGTATATCTGTATTCTAATTAACTGTCTTTTCACCAGTTGATGGGAGAACTTTACTCCCGAAACCAGGTAATGTAGGTAAATTATATTTCTATAGAATAAACCAATATTAATACATCTTCTTCTTCTTCTTTTTCATCAGCCATTGTTCGTCCACTGCTGGACATAGGCCTCCCCCATATTGGTCCACTGCTCTCTGTCCTGGGCCTCGAGCTGCCATCTGGATCCTGCAGTACTTTTTATGTCATCTGTCCATCTTCTTGGTGGTCTTCCTACAGGTCTCCTTGCAGCTCTAGGTCTCCAGTTCAGCAGGCGCTTCGTCCATCGGTCCTCATTCTGGCGTGCCACATGTCCAGCCCATGTCCACTTCAGCTGGGAGATAGCTTTTATGACGTCTATGACTCTAGTCCGTCTTCTTATCTCCTCGTTAGTGACATGGTCTCTAAAATCTGATGCCGAGCATGCTTCGCTCCATTGCCCTTTGCGCTACATGGAATTTATTGGCCGATTGGATAGTCAGTGTCAATGTCTCAGCCCCAAATAGTAATACATAGCATTGTTTTATTAAATAATATTTTATAAATATGTACTTCATTTTTGGACTTACGCGTGTCCACGTGATAAAGTAAACCAATTTTATTCCAAATTAATCTGTCCAAACGATTAAGGAAATGAAACCACTAAATATCTTTTACGAAATATTTTTTTATCGTGATACTCCGTTTTTAGGTCATTAGACAAATTAATGATTAATGGACCTGTGAAAATTTACGCAGTAAGTTTTTAGAAAATTTCACGATATCAGCCACCAAACTGATAATTGAATTAAAATTCGATTAAATATTAAATTTATCTAAAAACTTGAGTCTACGTCATAATGTAAATTATCGTAAAATGATTGAAAATGTAGGTACAACAATGAAATATCCAAACCTTAAAATGCTAAATATTTAAATATCTACTAATTTTAATAAATAAAATAAACATTTGACTCCCGGTGTGGTGGGTAGAGCGTTGGGCTTACATGCATCCAGGTCGCGGTTTCGATTCCCGGCGGGGTCAATTAATTTAAGTTGGGTTTTTCACATAAAAATAATGAATACGTGATACCTTGGACTGGCACTGACGCGTAAGACTAGTCATCTTCATAAATGATCAAAATAAACTGCGCTCGGTGTACCAATGCAGTGCCCTATGCACCATTAGGTGCGGACAAGGGTAAGTAGTAGTACAAAATACTTATTTACTGTAATCTGAAAGTTTAAACTAAAATCTGCCGGCAGTTTACGTATGAACTATGAAACGTAGACCCGACTTGTAAAAACACGATATTAAATGATTAAGAATAAGCCTATTCAGACAAAATAGTTGTTACTAAATAATTTTATCGAATAATACTTTTTTAAGGTATTTATGAAAATACACCCTGTAAACTATTCCGCAATAATAAAACTGGTGTACTTTCCCCCCCCCCCCCTTTTTTGATGAAGCAGAAAAATTTAATTGAAATACATAAACAATATTATACAAACGATTTGAAATATTATTATGATTTAGTTTATATTTATACCGTGCCGCAGTCGTCAAATTCCAAGGCTTTATTGACCCGACATGAAGCAAATGTATATTTCTTTACAAAAACATTGTATCTTAAAATAAAATAACATGGTGTTTCTTGAAAAAACCCGAAAATGATGTCTTAAAAATATGAAGATTTTATCTACCGTCCGTAAATAAAGTAGCTTGGAATAAGACATAAAATCGTTGGTTTACTACAAAAAGTTGATAAGTTTCTTTGTTTTAAAATCGTAATGTCATGTAAAAATTGGTTGTATTGCTAGAAAGATACATAAATGCTTTTTTAGTCACAATTTTACAATTTACATTAGTAATTTTTTCATCAAATATCTTGGCCATTTCTTAAAGTTGAGCATCTTAAAATAAAATAATACTAAAGAAAAAATGGAAGAACAATATAAGAAATTTATAGTATAAGTTTTGTTTTTATTAGGAATTCGACAGTTTTTGTGAGTTATTAATTCATGATGCATATTTTTTGGACAATTTTTTTTTTAATATCTCAAAAATGCAAATAAATTTTGTTACATTAAAAAAATTGACGTATCATATTTTCGCCGTGTGCCAACAAAATGACGAGACACAAGAAGTTGGTTGTATTTTTAACCCTTAAGGAAGATGTCCCCCCCCTACCCTCGTCACGTGACTTCGCATAATCCAACCCCCCCCACCAACTCCTACCCCCTCCTACTTACTAATACCTAGTGGCAGTAATCAACCCACCACCGTCTCGCACCCCTATTCAGCGAAACCTTTCATCCGAGGAAAAAGCCTCTTCACTGATTTGAATCACGATTTTTGAAGGAAACTCTAATTAACATTGATAATTACAAATTGTAAGAGATCGATGGTACTTATATTTTTTTTGGAAAAAGACTATTGAGACTATTGAGTCTTTTTTCAGTCCAGCACAACTCTAACGATTTCTTCAGCAAGCTATACAGCGATTTTAAGATTGTCAGTGTGATAAAAATACGGATGAATTTACGTTATGTACGCGAACAAATAATGTTTTCATTGCCCCTACCACTGTCTCAACTTATGAATTATAATTGTCATTGTTTCCATCACCCAAACCAACCAAAGTCGGCCCAAATTAACAGTGGTAGGGAAACGTTAGTTACTAACCCGATCATTATTTATTAGTAAGTAATACCACATGTATGGAGACTGGCATACTGCCTCGCCAGGCCCCCCACCCCAGACAACCACCCGAGCATCCGCGGTTAATATTAAGAGCACTAGGATCACGTTCTCCACGGAATGGTACTGTATTCATTCCCTTCCACGGTAGGTTCACGTTTTAATATCTCTTTCCTTTGTTTACGTCACGCATAATGTAAATATTTCCCTCTTGAGACATCCTTTGGGACGAGTATTACACCTCCGTGACTCTTCCTATGCAAACCGTACACAGTACACATCAGCTGCTCCGACTTTAAACACAGTAACCCAAAATTTTATAATTTTATTCGCCAAACACCCGATGACAAACAGAAATTTTTTTTTTTAAAATTGTATTTTTGAGCTTAGATTATTATGTTATTTATGCAACATGATATTTGTTTGATGTTTTACATATTATTTTTTATGTAATATTTAGCAGTGAAAAAAAAATACGTGACTACAAAATGGTGGTGCTTCTGAAAGCATTCCATATTGCAGTTACACTAATGTATATTGATTTTTTAAATAACACGAAGATGATCAGTATGGTGCCACAGTGCCAGTCCATGCTTATCAAACATGAAATATATTTAATAAAACGTAGGGTTTTATTGGCATTCAGAACACATATAATGTGTTTTTCTGGGGCAATGTTATGCCATGTTTTGCCCATTTTCTGGGCTGAGAATCAGTTAATAGACACCGTAGTGGGCTTCGAAACGTCGGCATTACAAATCACAAAAATATGGTATAATAATCCAGAAAAACATTCATAAAATATATTTCTTTAATTTTTTTACCATATCTTCATCTTTATGTGGAGCATGTTTTTTTTTATGTTGTACCACCATTCATTTTATTATTTCTTTATACCGTACATATCTATTACGATACATCTCTGTTTATTAAATGAAATATTTAAATAAATAATAATTGATTACAATTAATTATTATTTGATTATTCAATTATAACATGACAACATATTTATCTGTAATTCATTTACTTGTTTTTCGATGGCTTTTGTTCCTTACCGACACGCTTTAGTCATTCATACAAGTTAATTCAAGATCCTATCTAATATTCTAGATCATAATCTCACGTATGATGCTATTATGATGTCATATAGCGTGGGTGGGACATATTTGTTATATCGGATAAGCCATATACTCCAAAAAAAAAAAAAAATACCAGCAAAAGAGAACACGATCACCACATGTGCCACTTAACCCAGCCAATGATATGTCACAAGCCCTGAAAACGCCTAGATATCCATATTTCCTTTCAAACTTCTCGTCTCTGTTGAGATGTCAAATTGTAAATATTAGCCCGTAATGGGTGAAATTATTATTATAATGATTCTTCCAAGAATAGAACGGTTTTTACTTATTGTGTTTATATTCGGGACAGTTGACTTCGGATCTTGTACCGGTGGCGGTGGAAAAGTGCATCTCCTGTATTATGCATCGGGCTGTGCAGTAAATATTCTCCCCAGATTGTAAATATTCAGGAAACAGGAAAATGCACAAACAACGTTAAGTCAACACTTGGAGAAATAAAATACAGCATCCAGAATCTTATAATAACGACAAAACAACTGAGCATGATGCATCTTACCTCATATTATTCTATCATATTGATAGTATGCCGTTTTTAAATATACGTTGAAGATGAAGAATTTACATTTACATAATATTAGTAACTAACTAACTAACTAACCATCACGCCATTTCCCGTAGGGGTAGGCAAAGAGCATAGAAAGCCATACCACTCTGTCCTGACATACTTCCTTTGCTTCCTCTACATTCATAAATCTTCTCATGCACATACGCCGATTATTCCGACTTTTCACATGTCCACTTTTAAAGTACTTGTCGATACTTGGTCATGCCATGTCTTTCTCGGCCTTCCTCGGCTTCTACATCCAGGCACACTTGCATTTAAACTTCTTTTAGCCGTTCTTTTATCACTCATTTGCTCCACATGGCCATACTATAGGCCTACTGCCTCCAGGCAAAGCGATCGGCCGCCAACTCCCGTGCATCCTCTCAAGTCAAGTCCACGTCCCGCATCTCTGATACAAACTGCCGACGAATTGTCAACAGTGGAGACGACGAGGACGACCGAGAACCTGATGCCTTGTAAAAATAGGCAAGCATGGCTTGGGCCTACATATTGTAGTAAATGGCCTAGCCAGCCGAAACGCCTTCGCCGGATAACAATAGATACCAAGGGTTGCTGTGTTCCTTACAAAGTCAAACCACCGCACACCTAGAATTCTTCTAAGACACCTACTCTCAAAACTCAGAAGTCTGCTATCTTGGGCCCTGGTTAGGTGCCACGATTCGCAGCCATAGAGGAGAACAGGTGTCTCACAATGAGGAAATCCACTGCTACCCGGAATTGAATTTTAAAAATGCTTTCGTGTAGACGCGAATATTTAACTAAATTTTGAAGTGGGATGAAATATCACAAAAACGCACGCAAAAATTAATAAAAAAATGTTGAAAATAGCATTCATTTCAAAATCTTAAACAATGACGTCACTCCTTTACTATTAAAGTGTAGTGTTTCCGGTTTCCGTTTTTTAAAACCCCCGTAGCCGCGTTCCATGGCATTTTAATATGGAATACAATCTACATACAAGCTTCTATTGCAAACAAGATGGCCGCCATTCAGTCTCCCTAGAACAGCTGTTAACAGTATATGACAGTTGAGTCGACGGTATATTTTATCTGTGCTTCCCGCGTCAGTTTGCATAGATTTTTGACACAGTTTTGTTACTGGCTGGAGAAATACCATGGCCTTAAACAACCCGTTTTATGACGTCACTCCTGCAAAAATGACGCAGTTAGTACATAGTGGTATTTAGCGCGGTATTTGAAATGTGCAACTTTAAAAAATCGTATCTTCATCAATAACTTAAAAAAAAATTTTTTAAAAGGTGAAAAAATTACTTTACGAATACAGTGGATTCATTCACAATAAAAATTTTCCATGTTATGTGACATCTTAGTTTAGTTTTGAAGCGTAAAAAGATCATCTTGCCTTCATGTAATAAATAACCGAGATACACTGCAATTGGTGTAACAATGCCGTACCCTTTGCACCATAAGGAGAGGATAAGGGAGTGTATTCAGTGGTCAGAGTTTTATTATTTTTGTTTGTGTATCGCGTCACCGCAATTTACCGAAGATATATATACTCAGGAAGCTTTTCTGATTATCTGGTTTTATACAGGGTGGAATTTCAATTCTGTTTGAATCTCTCTTATTCTGCTAAGTAAATGGTGCTCCAATTAATACAAAGTAAATAATCCGTACAAGTCCACGAGAAGTGTAATTATATCGAGATGAGAAAGATTGCAATTTTGTATGTGCGGAGAGTTTTCTTCAAATTATTCTCAATCCGAAAGTGTCTTGCAAATGGCGGTTAATAAATTGAATTAAATTATGTACATTTTTAATTTAACGTTGGTTAAAACACAATATTAATTGCGTAATATTAAAAACATTAATAGATCAAGATAAAATTAACGGTTATAGCAGAGGGTTACACGTTATAAATATGTGTAGGCATGAGGTGGCAGGTTCAATTTTATTTACATGTGATTTTCATATTAATTTATATATGTGTGATTTCTTAAAGTGGTTCCGAAGCGTAAGACTGATTTTGCATTACAATGGTGCATAGGGCACCATCGGTACACCAAGTGCAGTGATTATTGATTGATTGCGAATCGAAACCCGCGTCCTCATGCACGGTAGTCAATTGCGGTACCTCAAAGGGGGACACTATTCACTAAATACAAAAAAAAAACGCTTTTTAAAATGTAAAAATCCGTTATTTTTTAATCTCTTTTGATGCTTTACATTTATTTGTCATGTATATTTTTTCAAATATACGTATGTTTTAAGTTCGATTTAGATTCGAGAAATATTTAAGGGATACCCTGGGATACACATGTAAAAGAAATATATCGCCAAACAGAAATACTCCCATTCAAAGTAATACCATTACATGAAATCACAAATACCATACTTACCATATTAAATCATTCAGCACATACAAGTTTGAAACACAATTTTAACTCTGAGCTTCATGGTCACAATACACGTAATTCAAAAAACCTCCACATTCCAAAATTTCGATCCACAAAATTCGGTAAAAAATCCCTAATGAACATTTCTCGATCCCAATATAATAATCTAACCCCATGAAATAAAAATAAATAAAGCAATACATAGTAGAGCCCTTAAAGATCTGTATTTAAATATGTTTTTCAATGATAGATATGATGTTTAGGATTAAGATTGAATGTGTTAATTTTGAATCGTCTTTCTTATTCGTCTTTTTGATTGTGCAATATGTAATTTAAAATGTGAATAATACCGGTCCCAAAATGAGTTTTTATAACTCCTGGGAATATAATACATGTATGTTTTATTAGATTTTTTAAAGGAATAAATAAAAAAAAGATGTAAATGCCAATCATGGCGTATGTATTAATAAATAAAATAAATTAAAATAATGTTATTATGATATTATTTTAATCCTTTACAAACATTATACAAAATAAAATACAGAAAAATTGCTTGAAGAGAGAGTTTAACTATCGTAATATTGATTTTGAATATCCTTTTGATATTGTGAATAATTTGAATATATTTTGCAAAGAGGTTTCCGAAAATTTAATATAAATTCTGTTTATTTAGAAGCAGATGGTGGAACTATTTCAATATTGATATATCCAAAACTCCCAGCTTATACTCAAAATAACATTTTCGGCGTTTATTAGGCATTAAACAAATAATGGTTTTGAGGTCATACAATTCGTTTAGTAATGAATTCAAGCGATTAATTTTCCAAGTCTGAAACCACAATTGAAATATCTTTACAGTATTATTTCTTGAGACTCGATAACATACATATAAATTTAAAAAGCATTAAAAATAATGCCCCGTAGCATGAGGTTGCGGGTTCGATTCCCGCAGGAGGTCAACATGACATATTTATAAACATATGATTTTCACAATAATATTTTATGTGTGATAACTTGGATGCGTAAAACTGATCATCTTACCTTCATGAAATAAAATGATCGAGATACAATGCACTTGGTGTACCAAAGCAGTGTCCTTGCACCATTGGGTGTGAAAAAGGGCAAGAAGTTTAGTAGTAGATACCTACTTAAAAGTTACCCATAATTCAAGACTATTTTTGATTATGTAGTTGAATTCGTAGATAATTCTTATAAAATACTGAAATCGGATATTTCATGAAAAGTTTGTTTTTATTTTTGGAGCCTGGTAACTTTTAACATGATGTCAGACAATATATCTTTCTGTAATTTACCCTTTCATTCAGGCTTGTTTTCAACGAAGAGGATATTCTAGATGAAATAAGAAATTAACAAAATGTAAAGTTATTTAGGGTTAAATGTAAAAAAATATATGTGTGAAAAATATTAGTGTAAATATTATATCTAAATTTAAAAATGTATAATAGTTGGATAGTAAGGAGAATAAAATAAAAAACCAAGTGTAATGTAAAATAATATTAGTCTATGTAAAAAAATATATATATTAATAAGAATTTTAAAAATTGTTAAAATTAAACTTGATTATGCTAGATATGATTGAGATTAAAATAGGGTGTAAAAATAATTTAAAATAATAGATGAGAGAGATAGAATCACTAATACTACTTTCCCTTGTTCGCACCCTGCATGGTGCATAGAGCACTGCATCGGTACACCAAGTGTAGTGTATATTGATAATTTTATTACATGAAGGTAAGATGATCAGTCATACCAGTTTCAGTACCAGTCGAAGGTATCACACATGAAATATTAATATTTCATTCTGACTCCTTACGGGAATAGAACCCGCGACCTCATACACGGTAGCCAAATGCACTACCACTGTGCTACGAGACAGACAATATAGAATTAGTGGCACGAAAAGCGCTGTTTCAGCATTATCTGTTATGTAAATATTGAGCGGTAAATATTGGATTATCTAGGCGTTTACAGGGCTTATGACCTGTCATTGGCTGGGTTAAGTGGCTACTTGATGTATTACAACATTCCCCATTCCGCCCATCATCTGATAACCATATATGACAAATTTTTGAAACTTGTATATATTGAACTCGCGTTCGTGATATCACATTACAAGTGAATTTCTCACTGTTGAGAAGATTTTTAAGCATTTTTGGCAATCAATCTTTATTGGTGTAGGTAAGGCTCATCATAATACATAAAGTGGCCACTTAACCCAGCCAATGATAAGTCATGAGCCCTGTAAACGCCTAGATAATCCACATTCGTTTCCAGAGTTTCTCTGTCTCTGTTGGGATATCAATAATATCTGATATATTATAATCCAGTAATTTGTCTACAAGTATTTGTACACATTCAAAATGTTGTTGAGAAGATGTTTGCCAATATCGGTTCAAATTCATTAAATTATTCCATTACGTCTATGTTACTAGATTTAATGTTGTGTAATTAACATAGAGCGACGTATTTTGTGTGTAAACAATTTATTTCCTTTGAAAGTTCTGATGAAAATCTTTTCATTCGACGGGTATTGATTCTCTTTACTGCTGAAAGGAAATCAAATTCCATTGAAAAGTTTTCAATGGGCGAAATTTCACGAGAAAATGAAAACAAAATGGAGGAATTTCTCCTTAGACCTGACTCGGGGATAATTACTTCGTAGTTTGTTATCAGAAGTAAAGTAAAAATTAAGTGTTTTAACCGACTTGTGATGAGAGGGACCCTAAAATAATAATCCTGAAGATTGGGGATTAAAGCCACAAATCCAATAGACCTAAATGGTCCTTCGCCGAATTTAAGAAAATATTTATTATTTAGATAGATTGAAGTCAATGGTTTTTTGAAGGCGTGATTACTTCATTTTTTAAAGCTTAATGCGCATCTAATAATTGTTAATTAACTGTTATTGATGTAGAATGCACATTTTTAGTACAAATATGAAAAGTCTGTGAATGTGCAGTGAATATATTGAGATTAATGATAAAATTTACAAATTTACAGGCTTAGCTGAACGGGTTGCGGTACTGGTAGAATTATGGATTAGAACCCTTAGGTTAAAATCTCCCTTCACTTGATTCCTTTTATTTCACAGTTATTTTAGACTGTTTGAAAGTATAAAAGCTTATATTCATGTTATGAATAAGACAGTTAAAAAAATACAGTTCAAAATGTTATTGAAATATTGAGGCCCATTACGATAACCTCATGTTTTTTATGAATTAATCCAGAAATATATGCAAAAATAAAAAAATTAAGGGCTAGTAATTCACTAAATAAACAAACATGTTTAAGTAATAATTCAATTCAGTCTTGTTTAAATACAGCGCTGTCAACAGAAGATTACTACAATGTCCGATCTTATGATTAAACAGATTATTCCAAGATTGAGTTAGCCACCCACAACTTGGCTTGTAGAACCACGTCTAGCTGAAGCTTTCAGGTTTCAGGATTTCCTGAAAACGTATTTTCAGCATATATTTAGGATCTCTGAAGACGTTTGCTTACCATCACACTTCTCCCTTATCTCTGGCAACATTCTGCACAACCCCTGCTTCTTTATTACTCCTCAGTGGCTCTATCATAAACGCTAACCTACATGGTATAAATTTAAATCTAGTATCGATAAAAGTTTGATATTACGGTGATATGAATGCGAAATAATAGAGCATGCGCATTGGAAACAGAAACATGTTTAGTTATCACTAGACAAGCTATTTCAAAGAGAACTATCTAAATTGTATGTTCCACTAATTTTTATCATGCAGTGAAACAAAGATAACTATATTTATCTTCCACTATCTAAAACATTTAAATTATTTTGTTTTAAACAACATTTTTTTTAATGAATACAAATAATTGTAGACAAATTACTGGATTATACCCATGCTGGGCTGATATCAGATATTATTGATATCCCAACAGACACAGAGAAAATCTGGAAACAAGTGTGGGTTATCTAGGCGTTTACAGGGCTTATGACCTGTCATTGGCTGGGTTAAGTGGCCACTTGACGTACTACAACATTCCCCCATTCCGCCCATCATCTGATAACCATATATGACAAATTTTGGAACTACTATATATATTGAAATCGTCTTCGTCATTCCGCTTTACAGAATTGTACTATGCTGGTGTCATCAGTTGAGAAGATTGCAATACATTTTATTTTTTTTTAGCCACAAAAAAAAATGCTTGATATCGAGACAAAATTGTCTTAATCTTCCTAGGACTAGAACTTGACAAGGAACGGAAGAAAACAGCCTATCTATGTAAAATAAACACCAATAATAATTCGCGAATGTTATGTTTACGTGAAAGTTGTAATACTTTTGCTGAAAATGTTTTTCAGGGTTATTATGAGGTTTTTTTGCTGTGGGGTATTGTGCCTATTTTTAGAATACGGTATAAGGGTTAAGAATACGTGGCACAGAAAAACGTTATCTGTTCCTGGATACTGTGAAAAACTACAAAATTTACTACACTTAATGTGTGACTTCGCGGTAGTGTAAATTTACTATTCTAAAGCTCCTGACGACATAATTTTAACATATTTGTTGAATTAATTGAAATTAATACAACACTTAAAAAACGTTTAAGTGTAAATATTGAAGCATTTTTTTACGAGAAAATGTTTAACACTTTTTTATTTATTTTATTTATTAGGGAACTCAACAGCGATACATTTACAGGATACAAGGTCAAATAATCATATCAAAGGACAATGACAGAGTTCCAACAAAATATTTGGGAAAAAATGTGTAAGTAACATACTATAATCTAAAGTCTAATAAAAAATGAAAAATATGGTTAATGCTTGTAAAAAGGAGAGGACGTGTAGTGAGGGTGGGTGTGTGAGGGGTGTGTGTAAGGGTGTGTATAAGTGTGAATGTAAGGTTGAGAGAAAGGGAGTGAGTGTGTGAAATATACAAAAAAAGTTATCATCGTTGATCAATATCAATTCTAGACAATTTTATTTTTTTGACTACTCTCGTTTTAAATGTATATTTATTACAGTCAAAAGTATCTATATCACTACAATGTGTATTATAATTAAAATGTATGTATGCAGCGTTTAAATTTTATAATATTATCTAAAAAGCCTCATAAAATCAATCTACACCCGACTATCCAACTTGTACTACAAAATATGGTCAAATGGTCATGCTGTCCTTGCTTGTGCATTTACAAGCTTGCTTGTAGGGAGTATGAGGCTCTGATAAAACTGATAGCCTCAAATAGAAGTTATAACCTCAGGCAGTATTTGGAAAGTGTTAAATAATTTAAATAATCTACTACACAATTATCATGCCTACATATATTAAGATAAAATAAAAAATAAATCAATTCTATCTTTACCCGATCAAACACGATAGCCTCGCGATAAAACCTTCGAATCACCCTTCTAGTTGTCTCGTATCTCCACCCATCTCATGTCTTGTTAACAGACGTCAGATGGCAAGGATTTAGGATCATGCTAGAAGGATCTAGATCCTACAAACATGAAGTTATCTTGCTAGATTTGTGGCATAAGGATATTTCCTACATTCATCATGGTCAGATGTCTTATTAAGGAACGTCATGATAAATGGTATTTTTGTAAAAGGTTTTATTTAAATAACTACTAATCATACTTAACGTGAGTTGCGTTTGAGGTTAATTTATTCACGCCCATGGGGCTTTTACAAAACAAATGTAAGTATCAGTACCAAAGCAACGCATGTACATACATAATTTAACATAATAATACAGGCATACATAATATGATTTTAAGATAAAGCAAAAAGAAAAACAATAAAATAAAATTATAATAATGACTATAATAAAATTATAAATATAATAAAAACTATTAAAAAAAAAAAAAAAAAAAACTATGGACAGTCAATCGAACAGGGATCACTTTTTCGGTGATACACAGTAATGTCGTTAATATTGATTGTTATCTTATGGTACAGAGTATGAAAATATTTATTTAAGGAAATATTTTGTAAGGTTATGTTTAATCTGCATTTCATTGGTGTGAAAGATATCGATGGTATCACCTAGTTTGTTGCCAATAATTGCTAGCCTATTTCTTAAACTATGGTAATGCATGTTAGTATGGGTTTTTTCTTTTTGGAACAAAGCATTATACCTAGTAGCTCTCTGTGGAACTCGAAAATTTATCAATTCAATTAAATCAACACAGTCAAAAAAAGATATAACAATTTTGTAGAGCAAAGGAGGTGGAATTTAATACTAAGTGGTGATTCCATACAAATTTTCTAAAAATAAACGCCTCCTAGGGTTAATTTGTATTACGTGAAATGATTACCCCACCTAAATAGCATAAATATTTATAAAATTTGACATCTCAACAGAGACGAGAAATTTGGAAGGGAATATGGATATCTAGGCGTTTACAGGGCTTATGACCTGTCATTGGCTGGGTTAAGTGGCCACTTGATGTATTACAACATTCGCCATTTCACCTAATATTTGATATCCATATCTGCCAATATACAATAAAATGGCGCGACGCTTCACACGTGAACACTCTCTGTCATGTATCAATACTTTTGTTACCCTTGTGTCTAGAAGTACTTATTGCAATTGAAGTTTTGCTCCATTTTTATGTAAAACATCTGTATTCTTATTTAGTGTCTTTTTTTAAATTTTTATTTGGACTTGTACATAGTGTTTTTTAAAAAAAATATATATATAATAATAATGTTCCCTCACTGGGATAATAACCCGTGCCGAGGGAAACATTTTACATTGTTTATAATGAGTATATTCTACATACAATCTTAATTTAAGTAACCCAACATCAATAAATATATTATTTTTTTTTTTTAAATCACACAGATAAAAGTAAGTATGTGGTCTAAATTTAAAATCACCAGTCGATGGGGAAACGTTACTCCCGAAACAAGGTAGTGTAGGTAAATTCTATTTCTATAGAATAAACCAATTAATAGTAACACATAACATCGTTTTATTTAATCATAATTCATATTAAATTAAGTTATTTAAATTCTAGAATCAAAACAGAACATTGAATGAAGAAAAATTCCTTTAGAGTTTTAATAAGTTAACTTTTACTTAAGACAATCTTTAATAGAATCTGTTGAAATATTTATCGAATAAATCTAATTTTGTAAACGTAGACTAAGTTTTTTTTTCTCATAAATTTAAATCAAAAGTAAATAAACTAACAAAAATTTCAGAGAAGTGACTTTCCATATTGAAAAATACTACCGTAGGTGTCTAGTTACCCACTACGTCACTCACTACGTCATCAATAGGCATCTCGAAGTAATAGAAAATAAACCAATTAATAGTAACACATAACATCGTTTTATTTAATCATAATTCATTATGAAGTGTTACAAAGTGAATGCCGAATCTATCAACAAAATAATTTAATTTGTATCACCTGCAAGATCTTACTAAATCTATGCACAATTTAGTTCCCACTAAATTGAGTCTCCGTCCAATGAAATTTGAAACTGCCGGGATAGTTTGTATGAAGTTCACAGACAATTTGGAAGGGAAATGAATTTTTCTCACCCGTGTATTTCCCCTGGCTTCCCATCTACCCCCATTACACGTGTAAGCGGGTGTGAATAGCGAACGGAGAAGGTGTCTCCTGGGTCTTACAAAATGGAAGAGCATGTGAGGAAGGACTGGTAGAGAAATATAGGAAAGGTGGATGAGAATATTTGAGGTAGGATTAGAGTTAAAATTTAATTTATTTGGAAAGAAAAAAAACCTGACTTAGCGCAGAATCTCCGAGTTAAGCAAGGGCTAGAAAAAAACACTTATATTAATCTGTATTCTGTTTATATTATTTTCATTATTTAATATTAGGCGAGCAGCTTAAAACTGATATGCCTAAATCGGACAGTTACTTAGGTTTAAAACTTGTCCAGTCCATTGCTAAATCGGAAACCCGTTCTTAAACCCGTTTCACACTATTCGCAATGACCAGCTCCTGCGGTAGCCCGTTCCAGCTATCTACCACCCTGTTGCTCAGGAAATGCTTTCTTGGGTTCTGATTAAACCGGCTCTTCTCCAGCTTAAGGTTGTGGCCTCGAAGTCGTGCGTTGTTTTTCAGTATTGTAATTCATTAATAATATTTACAAAATACAATAATCTTTATTTTTTATTATTTAATTATTAAGAATATACTCCACCACGTGAGTAGCGGCCACTTTCCCATACAAACGTACTCTTCAATTTTCTCCCTGGAATTTAACATTAGAGCAATGATTTTTTCACACATTTTAAATACCGACCAGATGCGTGTTTGTATTGTCTTATTTTTTAAATCATTTATATATCTCCTTTAGCAAATAAAATATCAAAAAAATAAGACGATGCAAAAACGCATCTGGTCAATTTCTAAAATGTGTAAAAAAATCATTGCTCCTCTAATGTTAAATTCCGGGCAGAAAATCATGGGATATGTTTAAATGGGAAGTGGCCGCGAGTCACGTGGCGGAGTATTTAATGCTCTTAACATTTCACATATATTTTCATTTTTAAACTCAGTAGCGGCCCATGACAATGATCTGGCCCCGACTCACTAGATTATCCGTGTCGAGTCAGGGCATTTTAAGTACAGCATTGTACACTACAGAACATCTAATTTACATGATCAATATATGAAAAAATCCTTGGCATTCAGATGAAACAAAGGAGAAAAAAAGCAATAAAATTTAGAAAATTACACAACTATATTTTTGCAGGCATTTTCAACAAAAACACCACCGATTTGATTAATCCAACTTACAACACTAACTTTATCTTTGGAGAGATTTGCTTTTCCATTTGATTATAATATTAGGTTTATAGTATACATACAGATATTATATTATAAATCTGTCCCGATTGTGCAAAATGCTGGATAAGTACCTACCCAGTTGATTGCACTCTGCATGACCGACCAGTGTTATTGTCAACTACCGTGAAAGTATGTTCATATATTACGAGTAAATAAACTAGTGTTAAAAAACAAGTGTGTGATTTCATTTTCATTTCTAACGTTTTGTCACCTAGTGCTCAGCTGAATATAACATGAAACCTATATTTTTGATTATTGATATCCCAACAGACACAGAGAAACTCTGGAAAAGAATGTGGATTATCTAGGCGTTTACAGGGCTTATGACCTGTCATTGGTTGGGTTAAGTGGCCACTTGATGTATTACAACATTCCCCATTCCGCCCATCATCTTGTAACCGTATATGACAAATTTTTTAAAACTACTATATTATATTGAACTCGTCTTCAACGCATCACATTACAGAAAATTTCTATGCTGGTGACATCTGTTGAGAAGATTGTTAAGCATTTTTGGCAATCAATCTTTATTGGTGTAGGTAAGGCTCATCCGAACTTAATTACTTACTAGAAGACGCCTTTTATATTTTAACCAGTAAATCTTTTTAACAACATTTTGAACGTGTACAAATACTTGTAGACAAATTACTGGATTATCCCCATGCTGGGCTATTAGATATTATTGATATCCAGCACAGGTGTAATGCAGTAATTTATCTACAAGTATTTGTACACGTTCAAATGTTGTTAAATAAATCGTAGAACCAACAATCAAATTATACCTACAGTTCTAGAAGTTTTTCTGTAACAATTCATTTGAGTTTTTTATCCAAGGTTTATCGCAACTTCCTACCTTCTTCCTTGATCCTAGCAACCATGTAACTTGGATTCCAAAAATAAATAATTCATAACAAAGGAACAAATCCTGCATTCATTTATTTAAGTCAGTATCCTTCCGAAAAAGATAAACGATATCAATATACAAAGATAGTACATAAAAGATTTATAAAAATATAAGTCAAAATAATAAATTGATGGAACGAGTAATTCATATTTTTTTTATTATCATCCCCATCCCCTATTGGTACATAGAGCAATTAATTGGTGTGAAGTGCAGTGTTATTTGATCGTTTATTATATGAAGGCAAGATGATCAGTCTTAAGCTTCAATGCCAGTCCGGGTATCGGATATATAAAATATATTCAGAGAAACCACACTAGATTACAAGTATACATTTAAAATTGACACCATATTATGTAGGTAATGGAACTCGGATCTTGTGCATATGTGCAATTTGCATGGTACCCAATGTGCAAAAAACTCGATTGAATCATCCCATCCTTCTCTTTTATATCTTGTTTTATTTATTTTTTCTTTCTTACTATGCCTTTGTATGCAGGGTGTAACAAAACTCGATGTACACGCGGGAAACCAGTGAATCTACATCGAAATTGCAGTCGATTTTGTGGATTTTCAAATTTTATTTGACCTATAGTTTTCGAGAAAAATTTGTTGTTGTAGCTTTTTTTTTTTTGAGAATTTTTCACAAATATTTTCAAGTATCATTTATTTAGTCAAATTAATACTCTCCATAAAGAAAAGACTATCAAAAACCAAATTTTAATAAGGGTTTGTGATATTTTTCTTATGAAAACTTTCATGAGAAGAAAATAAAAAAGCTTTAAAGCTCAGATTCAAAAGTCATATTACACATTCGACTCCAAACATGATATAGATTCACCAGTTTTCGGGTTGTACTACGGGTTTTGTAACACCATGTATACATGAACAATTATAATTGGTTTTCATGTTTTTTTTTGTATTCTACTTTTTTAATGTATTTAAACGGTTTTTTTTCCTGAAATAAAATAAATATGAAAAATCAGTCATTAATCGAGTATTTTCAATCTCGGGAAATTCGTTTAACATGTAAGGTTTCTGAAAATAGCATTTCAAATACGGAAATTACAATATCAAATAGAGGTTTCATGTAAGGATTTTAAAGAAAAAGAAGAAAAGAGTCAGATTTCTCTCAAGGCTGACAATTCTTAGTAATGCGATTCTGTAATTTTGCCTCGACTCTGTTTGTGATTAAACAACAAAAAAATAAAAATAAATGAAATTCTGTCTTAAAACCTACCGAGGGAAAGCGATTCGTCAGAGTGCCCCAAATAATTCTGCGGTAAAAATTTGGTCCAAATGCTTTAAGAGGAAGGTTTGTCACGTTCCCCGCAGCCGTAACTCCATTCATTCGTAG
Organism: Micrasema minimum; assembly: GCA_022494985.1. Taxonomy (NCBI): domain Eukaryota; kingdom Metazoa; phylum Arthropoda; class Insecta; order Trichoptera; family Brachycentridae; genus Micrasema; species Micrasema minimum. The sequence continues at coordinate 5,685 of JAGVSP010002004.1, read as the reverse complement.
TCCACGGCTTTCTTTCTGGATTTAAGCACTAAAGCAATGAATTATACATGCGTTTAAGATATCGACCAGAATCGTGTTTGCATCGTCTTATAATTTAAGTCTTATATTTTAAGTATATTTTTACAATTCCAACGATATAAAACACAATAATCAAAAATGTTGTTTTCATTTATAAATTTATGTTTTAAAAACACGAAATTACGAGTGACTTTTAACGCCCGTTATTGGCTAATGACGTCATACCCGTTCATTATGAAAGGTGGGAAATTCATTACGAAGTCAGCGCCCATAATTGATGTGACGTCACACCCCAAGCGCGCCAAATGGAGGATTTTGCGAGCGATTTGAAAAAGCGCTATTTCAAACCGTGCTAGAAAATTAATATGACATCGTAAAAATAAAAAAAAAATTCCCTTGATATTGTTATTTTTTTGATCAATTTTTTGAAATAAAAAATAGAAAATCGGAAAGAACCCAATTATGTTCGATATTTAAAACGTCTGAGAAAGTCATTGCTTTCAGTCTTCCGTAGAAGTAGCGTTTCCATACAAATTTGCTAAAAATATACCTACGCTTCCTAGGGTTAATTTCCTAACGTCATTTATTATCAAATTCCACCGTCTAAAGACCGAGGCCACTACACGAAACGTGTGAAGTAGATGCCTATTGTTGACGTAGTGAGTGACGTAGTGAGAGACGTAGCGGGTATCTAGACCCAGACACAGTTGTATTTTTAAAGTACGGAATGTCACTTCTCTGAAATCCCTGTTGAATTCCAGGGAGAAAATCGTGGACTACGATTGTATGGTAGGGCGGCCGCGGGTCACGTGACAGCCATTTCTCTGAAAGTCTTGTAAAAGCGAGGCTATTGTGGGAGAGTGAGCATAAAGCTAGTCCCCTACAAGATGGGTCTGCCAAATAAAGGAGTAGAGTCTGTAGAAAATCTTCCTAAACGCTTCAATCAGAGACCAAGAGTAATGGCGACCATTACTGTTACTACCAAACTGTCAGACAACTGGATTCCAAGACTGGAAATAAATTCAATAATTAATGTTCAGTAATGGCGTCAATTAAAAACTTTTTTATGAACGAAATGAAAACTTTCAAAATGTGTACGTGTTGGGAAATCTGAATATTTAAACGCAGGAGACGATAAGTAAAGAGAAAAAGGATACCGCCGTCCTGGCAGACCGTCGATGACCATCCTACGGATGTATTCGGCGGAGCTGATGAATGCGGGCCTGATGTGGAAGGAGGCAAGAAGGCTAACTGGTGACAGGGTCTGCTGGAGGGATCTAGTGATGTCCACATGCTCCACATAGGAGCGAACGTGGCAAAAGAAGAAGAATAAAAAGACGATAAGTATGTTATAATAAGTTATGATAAGTTTGCGCTACTCAGCCTCCGCTTATAGCAGAGAGCCGAGTCGCTAAACGGATCCAAGTCGTAAACCCCCTCAAACTTTATAAATAAAATAAAATAAAATAAATGATTTATTATAAATTGACATAAATTCACTATAATACGTCGATAGATGGATGAAACGTGTTCTGGTATGGAAATCTAGAAACCCGATGCCCAATGACATCCACCTATGGTGACATAATGTAATGATAATACAGTCAACAATGGTGACATAGGTAGACGATACCAAGAAGTTAGCTGGAGGCCGGTGGATGGAGCGCGCAGGGTTCGAAGGAATGGAGGCTGTAGGGGGCAATATACCTTCACGGGCTGATATGATGATGACGATGACATTATAAAAAGTACTGACGTCAAGTACTCGATGGTTTTTTTTTTCTACCATGTCCTTTTATACTTCTTTTTCTTATGTTCTTTTGTATTGTTTTGAGCTTTTACGGCACATTTTGTTGACTGTATCTTCTTGTTTTGTTTTGTATGTTTGTGTGCATTAATAAAGAAAATAAAAATAATAATTTCGATACGGAGACACTGAGGGATCGTAAGGGTGGCGGCATCATGATTTTCTTTTGACTTGATCGATGCTGTCGCCCTCTTGACTTAATTTCTATTGGAAACTTTGGCCCTGCAATTTGCTTATGCATTTGCATTTGCAAAAATTTAAAGTCCTGCATAAAATAGCGTGACTGACAGAGAGTCCCCAAGGACTCTATAACAGTCGCGGGTGGAGGTGGGACGATCCCTCAGTGACGTCAAGTACTTAAAACGAAATATTATATACATAACTCAGGAACAACAATTTCCGTTTCTCAACGTTGGGCACCAAATTCAAATGTTTTTAATTGTATTTAAAACACAATTTATGTAAGTTTTGAATCAGAATATATTTTCATTGATCGGTAGGTTTTACACGTGTCTATAAGGATGAGTAGGATAATGCTTTGCAACAATCTTGAAATTACTGCCCGGCGCGGCGATGACAGTAGACGACGCTTTTATAAAAAGGGAGAAATAGCTTAGAATATTTTGAATACGGTACATCGAAATTTCTAGTAGTATCCACCTCAATCCAGGGCCTTCCATATAGCCCTTTTTTACATCATGGAAACATCTAGGTGCTTCTACACAATTCTACGGTTAATTTTACACTACTTTCATTGAATATCATCACAATAATAAATTATAGAATAAAACGTACCTATTTTTTTGGATTGGTTTAGTGAAGTTACGGGTAATTTCAATGAAAATCGTCGGTTTTCCTGGGCTCAACCGAATAAGACCAATATTTCTTATCATTACACGTCAGCAAATTAATCTCTCTAGCAAATTTTCTTTTAAAAAGAGTTGAGAAATAAATGTGCGGTGACGCATAACTGTGTTAAATTAAAAAAGTAATTTTGTTCGATTACGAGTTAAACGTAAAACTTTTATGTATGGCGTAGCCAAGCAAAACGCAATTGAAAAATACCTGCATTGCGAAATATTATTATACTTGTACAGAAAAGCGCTCTCAAAATTAACGCATTCCTGAACTCGGAAATTTTATTCCGTTCGCAGTGTGTTCACAAAGTTATTATTATTTTATTTTTTATTGTTTTTACGCCCATAGGGCTTTTTACATAGACATTTTTAAATGATTACACAGTAGGTAGCTATTCATTACCGCCAGAGATGGCATCCAGACACTGTTTCCTAAAATGCGCTAGATTTGTGTTGAAAACATCAATATTGTTAGTATTGTGGCGGGAAATAATGACGTCACGCACACGAAGATGACGACTGACGACGAACGCGTACGAACGCGTACGAACTGACACAAGAACCGAGCATCCGCGAAAAGATCCGGAGATCATCGAGAACCCTTTCGGCCGGCTACGTGATTGCACGCGTATCTACGGAATATTATTAATATTTAGAAAATTTCATTCAAAATCATTTTTATTTTAACCATTTTCACCATTCTTTTTCATCCATATTTCAGATAGTTAAGTTTCAGCATCAGTATTTAGTTTTTGTGAATAAACGCACATTATAAAACCGTAAGTACCTGTTTCATTCTCTCTCTCTGTGCACCCACATAAAATCTGGTATACTCACGAAATGTACTACTAAATTGGTAACCAACAAGGTGGCTAAAGTATACTTATTAGCCAGTGCGTGCATTCTACGTATCGGTGAGTTAGCACTGTAATTGGGCGATGATTGGCTACAGTAAAATAGTGCATTTACTACTGGTAACTCGACCAGGCATTCGTATACTAATTAAATTTGTTAGTAATCAAACATAGATTTTAATTCTTTGAACAGAAAGAGCAAATCATTTGATATTCTTCTATTTCCCAATGTTTATATATACAAAAAGTTATTTAAAAAGCTATTATTTATAAACATAACATTGTAAACACAATGGGGAATATTTAGTTATAAAATGTTTTTTTGTTTGTGCTTGGATTGAAAATGCTTAATAAAATATTTTAGATCGTTTTAAAGGACTTTTGTTCTTAGCGCCACAAACGAGTTTATTTAAAAATATGCACTTCTAGTCTCGAACGTCAGAACGTTGATCTTTAATCAAGTATACTTTATAAACTTCCTACATAATTTATATACCTACTTGTTATTTTGTTGTTAAAACTAATGTGTTTATATAATGTAAAAGCTTTATGGGCGTTAATAATACTACTACTCTCCCTTATCTGCACCCAATGGTGCATATGGCACTGCATCGGCACACCAAGTGCAGTGATTCTTGATCATTTTATTACATTAAGGTAAGATGATCAGTCTTACGCTTCAGTACCAGCCCAAGGTATCACACATGAAATATTAATATAAAAATGTAAATAAATATTTTACGTTTACCCTCTCCGAGGCGAACAAATAAATAATAAATAAATAAATATTTTTATGGCCTAGCCAGCCGAAACGCCTTCGCTAGATGACACCACCGCACACCTAAAATTCTCCTAAGACACCTATTCTCAAAACTCAGAAGTATCTTGGGCCCTAGTTAGGTGCCACGATTCGCAGCCATAGAGGAGAACAGGCGTGATGCAGGAGTTATAAAGGCGGCATTTTGTTTTAGCCGAGTAAACTTCCGTATGCCTCCGAGAGCCTTAACCATGCTTGCCTATTTTACAAGGCATCAGGTTCTCGGCGTCCTGGTCGTCCACTGTTGACAATTCGTCGGCAGTTTGCGTCAGAGCTGCGGGACGAGGACTTGACTCGGGAGGATGCACGGGAGCTGGCGGCCAATCGCTTGGCCTGGAGGCAGTTTGTGGATCCATGATGATGATGAAGAAATATTTTTAAAAACATGTAAATATGTACATTCATTTGGTGTGATCCCTGTAGGTACCTCAGTAGTAGGTTATACATATATATAACACTGGGTGGCTGTAAGGTAAGGCCCCTGAAAGTTCCTAATTAGTTTACCACTTTACACATTATACGTTCCTGTGTACCGAGCGGGACCTTCATCAAAAGGGGCTTAACGTTTCGCCCGTGGAATCGTATAACAATATCCCCTAATTCAGTGTCTTCCAGAGCTTAAATTACCACTATTTACACTGCAGGTTATTCATTAGCGAAGCTAACGTGCCGTGTTTGTTTAGCGTGCCGTTATATTTGATATAACTGCGGTTTGAAATATTAAAACAACTTATAAAATGTATTCTCCTTTGTATTTAATCAAAATGGAAAGTCATTCAAAATTTATGAAAAAGATAACCACCAAGATATTGATACCTTGGACTGGTACTGAAACGTAAGACTGTTCATCTTTCCTTCATGTAATCAAATAATCAAGATACAATGCACTTGGTGTACCAATGCAGTGACCTTAGAGTAATGACGCGCAGGCTATAAAGGGGCCCCAACGGTCAAAAACCATTATATGATTGTCAAACACGAAGTTGGCTATAGTTTGCAGCAAAACAAATGCCAATGTTTTACAATGCCTAATGCGGCCTTGGCATATCGACAGTAATCAACTGTCACTACCAACAGTAAACATACTTTAATTTGCAAATTGATCACCTAAATTAAGAAAAACTGGTAAATAATGTAAATATGTTGATAAAAGGAAAGTTTTTATACAAATAATACCCATGTTAGGACAATATATGCCAAAATCAATGTAAATCAAAATAATTATTTATCGAAATCAATTACCTGTGAAATGTGACTCCTTTAACACCTTTGACACTCTTACTGCTACAACCAAGCATACTACAATTCATTGCCGTTTTTGATGATTAAAAT
>JAGVSP010002003.1:0-44236 GCA_022494985.1 Micrasema minimum | reverse complement strand
GGAAGAAGGAAACCTGTATTATAGATTTTTATTTTTTTTTATTTAATTTTTCAAGAAAGAATTAATTACCAATTTTTTATGTGGGGTGCACAGAGAGAAATGAAAGAGTATTTACAGTTTCTAGTGCACATTTATTACACAGAAGTTACATGAAATGAAATACAATGAAAACTTAACTAATTAAACTAAGATTGACATGAGTTATCAAAATAGAAAAGTACGAAATGAATTTAGATTGGCACACAATTTGGCGGCAAGAAATTTGTACAAAAGCGACGTGGAGTCGCGATGAAGGTTAAAATGGTTCTCGTCGTTGTTCGATAGCGTTCGGCGGAGTTCGGTAGATTTTGCTTCGTCTCGCGTGACGTGATTTTCTTCCGCCACACTTTTGTGAAAAGAAATTTTTTTCTTTCAAGTTCAGATTAAAATGTCATATTGCACATTCGTCTCCAAATACGATGTAGATTCACTGGTTTCCCGCTTGTACATCGGGTTTTGTTACACCCTGTATATATGACATAAATTGGAGTTGTAGTATTGATTCGGCAATATTTCATATATTCTCTACCTTTGCAATATTATACGGTTAAGAATGAGCGAATCCACTGTTTTCTAAAGTAATTTTTTTCTATAAACTTACTATTTAAGTAAACAAAAAAAATATATTTAATATTTTTTTATAAATTATTAATGAAGATACGATTTTTTAAAAGTTGCACATTTCAAATACCGCGCTAAATACCACTATGTACTAACTGCGTCATTTTTGCAGGAGTGACGTCATAAAACGGGTTGTTTAAGGCCATGGTATTTCTCCAGCCAGTAACAAAACTGTCAAAAATCTATGCAAACTGACGCGGGAAGCACAGATAAAATATACCGTCGACTCAAATGTCATATACTGTTAACAGCTGTTCTAGGTAGACTGAATGGCGGCCATCTTTTTTGCAATAGAAGCTTGTATGTAGATTGTATTCCATATTAAAATGCCATGGAACGCGGCTACGGGGGTTTAAAAACGGAAACCGGAAACACTACACTTAGATACAAGGAGTGACGTCATTGTTTAAGATTTTGAAATGAATGCTATTTTCAACATTTTTTATTATTTTTTGCGTGCGTTTTTGGGATATTTCATCCCACTTCATAATTTTTAAATATTCGCGTCTACACGAAAGCATTTTTAAAACTCAATTCCGGGTAGCAGTGGATTTCCTCATTCAGAGGGCTGAATATTGTTCGTATTTTCACGAAACAGCCGAGCAAACGACAAGATATCTCGTGTCGAACCATAATGGAGGCGCGATCTGTGAATTTCCCGCTTATTCCGTTATTTTCCCGCCTTTTGCTCTCCATTCTCGCCCGTGTTTTTGTTTTGGCGGTAAAGATAACAGGGGGCGCCTGTTCCCGCCCTTAGGGCCCGCCCCCTACGCGTTCTTTTTGGATTTTCAAATATTCATGACGTCAGGGATACAAACACATACAATTGTGCACTTATAATAATATACGTGTATGTATGGCAAGGAAAATAGAAGCATGTAGTAGGTATATAGAATTGGTCTAATAATGGATTTAAGATTTAAGGTAAACTAGGTATGTCTTCATAGCAATCATCATCATACCATATCCGTTCCCTATGTTGAGCATATGGAACCCACAAACTGCCTCAATCCCAAGCGATCGGCCGCTAGCTCCCGTGCATCCTCCCAAGTCAAGTCCACGTCCCGCAGCTCTGACGAACTGCCGACGAATCGTCAACAGTGGACGGACAGGACGCCGAGAACCTGATGCCTTGTAAAATAGGCAAGCATGGTTAAGGCTCTCGGGAGGCATGCGTAGTATATGGCCTAGCCAGCCGAAACGTCTTCGCCGATGACAGTAGATACCAAGGGTTGCTGTCACTCACCTCTGTGTTCCTTACAAAGTCAAACCACCGCACACCTAAAATTCTTCTAAGACACCTATTCTCAAAACTCAGAAGTCTGCTATCTTGGGCCCTGGTTAGGTGCCATGATTCGCAGCCATAGAGGAGAACAGGTGTGATGCAGGCGGATTTTGTTTTAACCGAGTAAACATCCGATCTCCAGACAGCTTTCATACTGTTGAATGCGGCGCCCGCTACTCCAAGCCGCACTCCCAGCTCTTTCTGAACTCTGACGTTTTCTGTCATGTACGCTCCCAGGTATTTGAAGCTCTCGACCCTTTCGATGACTCGTCCCGACAAAGCCAGGGGGATCTAGGCATCTTGACACGAGCTGTTACACATGACATGGGTTTTACCAATGTTGATTTTTAAACCCATAGTAATCAGGCAGCTATAATACCAATGTACAGTGCGTGTAAACACTACCTATAAAGCGCACTTTACATGGGTCAGAAAACTGAACAAGGCTCCGTTCAGTTTGCAAGACTGTCCGGTGTAATACACAAACTGGATGGAATATTGAATGGTCGGCGTGATGTCTGGCTGACATAAAAGACATGTAAAATTATAAGTAGATATTAACATATTTAAAAAAAAATTATTTTCAAAAAATACATTTTACATGTATTTCCCATGAGTTACAATAAACTCAAACATACAAACACATATATATTTTATAAGCCATATTAACAATTTACTGTGTGCAAACTTACGCAGTCCCTATGCTCACCTTCATTGGGACCCTGACTGACCGCGGATGCACGGGTGGATGTCTGGGATGGGGGGCCTGGCGAGGCAGTATGCCGGTCTCCACACGGGTGGTAATAATTACTAATACATAATGATCGGGGTAGAAACTAACGTTTCCCTACTACTGTTAATTTGGGCCGACTCTGGTTGGTTTGGGTGGTGGAAACAATGGCAATTATAATACATAAGCCGAGACAGTGGTAGGGGCAATGAAAGCATTTGTTCGCGTACATAATGTAAATTCATCCGTATTTTTATCACACCAACAATCTTAAAATCGCGGTTTAGCTTGTTAAAAAAATCGGTAGAGTTGGCTGGACTGAAAAAAGACTCAATAGTCTTTAAAGCAGTCTAGGGAAAGGGTGGGACTTTCATTGCATACTGTTAATTTGGGCCGACTCTGGTTGGTTTGGGTGATCGAAACAATGACAATTATAATATATAAGCAGAGACAGTGGTAGGGGCATTGAAAGCATTTGTTCGCATCACTAACAATCTTAAAATCTCGGTTTAGCCAGTTGAAAAAATTAGTTGTTCTGGACTGAAAAACTACTCAATAGTCTTTAAAACAGTCTAGGGAAAGGGTGGGGCTTTTATTGTGCAAACTTACTTATAGGTACATATTCAGTGTGCCTTTTGACAGACTGAACGGTTTTCTGAACAAGAAACTGTACAGTTTTCTGTTCCACCCAATAGTGCATAGTTGCATTGGTAAATCAAGTGTAGTGTAAAAATATATGATGCGACTGTGCCTGGATGTAGAAGTCGAGGAAGGCCGAGAAAGACATGGCATGATCAAGTAAAACAAGTGCTTGAAGGTGGGCATGTAAGAAGTCGGAATAATCGACGTGCGTGCATGAGAAGATGTATGAATGTGGAGGAAGCAAGAGAAGTATGCCAGGACAGAGTAGTGTGGCGTTCTATCCTCTCTGCCTCTTCCTTCGGAGAAATGGCGTGATGGTTAGATAGTTAGTTAGTTAAGTGTAGTGAATCTTGATTATTTCTTTCACGAGGGCACAAGATGATCAGTCTTACGCTTCAACTCCATATGGGTCTACTAATGTGTCAAAACGACAAACGCTATTATGTAATACTCGAACTTACCAAGTTACCGGATCCGGAAGCGCGGGGGCACACTTACCGGAGGCGGGGGGAGGGGACCGGAAGTCGACCGGAAAATGGAACTCTTGCGGCGACAAAAGAAAGCTCTATCATTTCCGGACTGATAAACACCATTAAGGCTGGGATTGGGGAGGCGAGGTGGAGGATTTGGGGGTGATCATGTTGTGGCAAGGAGTAAAAAGTTATGAATTAATTAACTAAACGTTTGAAGCACTAACTTTGTAGTTTTCCATAATTATGAAACAATACACATATTTTTAAAATCTATTTCTATTTTCAAAAAACTGCCGACCTGTTTTTGAGTTACTCCACTCTAAAACCCGACACAATTCTTTAAAAAAAATATTATCCGCACCCAATGGTGCATAGGGCACTGCATCGGCTCACCTAGTGCAGTGTATATTGATCATTTTATTACATAAAGGTAAGATGATTAGTAATACGCTTCAGTACCAGTCCAAGGTATCACAAATGAATTATTAATATAATTATAAATCACATGAATGTAAATCAATATTTCATGTTGACCCCCTACGGGAATCGATCCCGCGACCTCGTGCATGGTAGCCAAATGCGCTACCACTATGCCGGGTTGAGGTCTGAATCTCTAGTTTCGAATCCCACTCCAGCACAACTTGATTCCTGCTTTCTGGCACAGTTTGAAAACAGCCCGAAATTGAAATATTTGAGTATATCATAAGAGCTCACATGTTTCATTAAAAATAAAAAATAAAGATTTCCATTATTTATTGGAATAAAATGGTTGTTTAGGAAAACGGCCATCAAATTAAGGTATTTTTTAAACTACCACGAGATGTCTTATTCTACCAGTCTCCTCCTTAACTTCTTTCCATTATCTCAAACATCCCCCACATCATCCCCTAAAGGCACTTTATCCCGACACGGATGCTTAAAGAACATTCTGTTGCGTATCTTATATTATCCAGTCCAGGATACTGACTCGTCTTATCCTGGCTAGGATGACTTAGTAGAAAAGGTATAATAAAATATCAAAAATTAAATTTTTTATTTTTATATGTCTACGGAGATGAAGTGAAATTCGAGAATATGGATATTCGAGCGTTTACAGGGCTTACGACCTGTCGTTTGCTGGGTTAAGTGGCCACTTGATGTACTACAAACGTTCCCCATTCCGCTTGTTAGTGAATATCCATACCAGGTAAAATTTTTGATTTTGTCTATATTTATGTTACAGTCCCGCAGCTCTGACGCAAACTGCCGCCGAATTGTCAACAGTGGACGACCAGGACGCCGAGAACCTGATGCCTTGTAAAATTAACAAGCATGGTTAAGGCTTTTGGAAGGCGTACGTAGTATATGGCCTAGCAGTCGAAACGCCTTCGCTAGATGACAGTAGATAGCCAAGGGTTGCTGTGTCCGTTGCCTCACTTCTGTGTTCCTTACAAAGTCAAACCACCGCACACCTAAAATTCTTCTAAGACACCTATTCTCAAAACTCAGTAGTCTGCGGTTTCCCACGTTCAAATAAAATCGGTTTCAAATGTTTTTATTGATCAAAATTGTGTGCTTGATGTGCCAAAGTAGTGCCCTATGCATCAGTAGGTGTGGATAAAGGAAAAAGAGATAATTTTAGTCCTGCGGGTTGATAATAATGTTGTTTATACATGTATGTTGTAGCTGTGAAGACATTTTTCCTCTTTTAATTGGTCCAAAACAAAACAGAGGACCCAAGTTCGTTCCTTGCGGTACACCTAATGACAATATAAACGCGAAATGTAATTATACAGAGCAGTTAATTAAGCCGCAGCGGGAGACTTTATTAAAGCAAGCAAAATACGAAAGCCGAGCAAAAGTGGCTGAAGTATTTGGTATTGGGGAAGCAGTTGGAGTATTTGATGATATACTTTTTTTGTTAAGTGCCGGGTAAGTTTTAAGGCTGGAGTTTGCTGCCTAATATTTCTCTGGTTGGAAACAAACGATTTATTTTACAGGGGTTTTAAATGTGCCAAGAAATTGTATTAAATATACAATTTTTTATACAAAATTCGTCGAAATCTCAAGGGGAAAATACTTCTTTTTTTTAGTAAAAAAAGCAATAGGGTCTCCTGGACGGATCTAGTGAAGTCCACATGCTTTACGTAGGAGCGATCGTGGCGAACAAAAAAGGAGAAAAAAATCTAAATAAACCTTGTATTTTTGAAGGTGCTTACATAATAATCAATTCGTTGATGCTATTTTCATATTTATTTAACTTAGAATTAATTAATAAGTAGCGGAATGGGGATTCATTATAATCTTAAAAAATATTTCTTATGTGATTCCTTGGACTGGCACTGAAGTGTATCTTGCCTTCATGTATTTTTTTATTATCAAGAATCACTGCGCTAGCTCTTCCAATGCAGTATCCTATGCACCACTAGGCGAGGATCAGGGAAAGTGAGTATATCAAATCAGAAAAAATATTCTAGAAAAATTTTGAAAAAGTATTTTTATTGAACAAGCCTGCTAGGCTGGTTTAAATTACAGCATAGACAAGTTGGTAGCATTGTTTCTCCATGGTGACACCTCACCCCCACCACTCCTTACTCTTGGTAGGGAGGGGGAGGGGATCAGGATTCAGTTTAAGGGACTAACCTTTCGGAAAAATGTCTATATCATGATTAATATTATGATAATATATACTCGGCTTTTGGAAAGCTAATTCCACATTTCGAAGCTCTATTCCCAACTCACTCAAGACTCGAATGTTCAACCAATGCATTCTGCCCGTCCTTACTTATGGCGCGGAAACAATGACTCTGACCTACAAGCAATCCTCCCATAAGTTGCAAGTTGCACAGAGGAGCATGGAGAGGATTATGCTTGGAATAACATTAAGAGACCGAAAAAGGAACGATTGGATCCGACGCCAGACAAAGGTCTGCGACGTGGTGGAGCGAATTGCTTGGTTGAAGTGGAAATGGGCCGGTCACATGACGGACGACAGGTGGACGAAACGCGTTCTGGTGTGGAGACCGAAAAACCAGAGGCCTCAAGGATTAGATGGGTGGACGACATCAGGAAGTCTGCTGGAAGACTGTGGATCGAGAGGAGTGGAGACGGCAGGGGTAGGCCTATGTCCAGCAGTGGACCTCAACGGGCTGAAGTGATGATGATTATGATATACTCTACTCTGAAACATTTTTATTTTTTTTTTATTTTATTTATTATGGGAAAAACAACAGTATCGATACATGAACGTAGTATATACAAAAAAAAAAAAGCATGATTACCAATTATAGTTTTTCACAAGTATACAATTCAATAGAAAAAAGAAATATAAGAAATAAAAATAAAGAGTTATGAGGGAAGGATAGGATGATAGGGATAGGTAAAAGGAAAAGGAGATGACTGGGAATAGGAATAGGATTACCTTTTACAGTCTATAAGATTTCAAATAATTTTAATTTGAAATTGGGTAGTCTGATGTTAAAAATGTCAAGACAACTACAATATTCATTGAATTTCGCACAACTACGATTTATAAAAGAATTTTTTAAATAATTATTTGATGGTGCTAAATTATAAAAAAGATGACATTGTCTAGTGAGTCTAATTGGACAATGAAGAGGTATCTGCTCTAGACATATTACGAATGATGAAAGAACGGCTAAGGATTTACGATGCGAGTGTGTCTGGATGTAGAAATCAAAGAAGGCCGAGAATGCATGGCATGATCAATTACAACACATACCTCCTTGAAAGTGGTCGTGTGAAAAGTCGGAATAATCAAGATGTATGAATGTTGAAGATGTAAGGGAAGTATGCCAGTACAGAACGATGTGGCGTTGCATCCTCTCTGCCTACCCCTTCGGAGAAATTGCGTGACAGTTATTAAGTTAGTTAGTTAAATAATTATTAATATTTTCCAGTAGTTGGCAACCCTGGTTGTCCCCCCTTCCACCCCCTAGCCGCCCCGGGGATGGCTTATTCAGATAAACTTGTAAACAAAGCCCCCGGCATAATAATTATTCCGCCAGAGATATTAAGTTAATGAGACTGAACACTGTAAAGTGTTATTAATTTGTCTCCAGAATGCTGGTTTCGTATTATTACTATTATATTATAATATTAACTATGTTTAGGTAAAACAACGTAACCCTAAATATAAAAATACCAGAATGTGGAGCATGTGGACATCACTAGATCCCCCCAGCAGACCCTGTCACCAGCTAGCTCTCTCGCCTCCTCCCACGTCAGGCCCGCATCCATCAGCTCCGACGAATACATCCGTAGGATGATCATCGATGGTCTGCCAGGATTATTTAATTAAAGGTAACTCTACAATGTGACAATATCTATCATTTTACATTTTATCATAATAATTACATACATTGTTTTATTGCACATCAATTACAGAATTACACAGCATTATAATATACAATTTACAGGTTTAAAAAAAGCTTTAAGTACTTTGAATATGTTCAATTAGAGGCTATAAAAAGATTTCAGGTTCCTCTTGAATTCACCATATCTATCATTAAATACATCGATATTTAAATGTTTTTCCATGTCATTGTACAGTCTTAACATGCGAGATAAAGAATTAAAGTGCGCCATGTTATTGTTAAAAGTTGCTTTCTCTTTACTTATCGTCTCCTGCGTTTAAATATTCAGATTTCCCAACACATGCACCACACTCCACACACATACAACACACATACACATGACATAACATGTTTTTGCTCACTTCACGTCTTCAGAAATTTGTCTTGTACATTGTGTTGTCCACGTAATTGGTGTTATGTTGTATAAGTTACCTCAAATTGAAAATTCTTTGTTAATTGTACCAAACATAGCACTGTGTGTATAATATTAAAATATTAATAAATAAAATAGGATAAATAAATAAAAAAAGAAACGTTCGTCGATGGAAAAATATGGAACCGATTGGCTCAAAGCTGGGATCACCAATACATCAATATTAAGTACAGGTCGATAAACGCGTGTATCTACCTCGTACCTACCCTAAGACAAAAGTTTTCTTAAGATTTATAACTTATCACATAATAAACGCGTGATTAATAATAACTTGTTTATAGCATAACTTGTAATATCCATTTTTTAGGTAAAGAGAAAATTAATTATGACCTTTTTTTTCATCTGCATGAATTATTGTCTTTTTCGTATTAACATTAACTATAATGGACCGGGGTAACTTAACAACTTGCCGTGCAGCTGTCAAAATTTCAAAACATTTGTAGTCTCTGGTTTGTAGAGTAAAGCGTAAAAAGCGGGCTAAGCTGTGATTGGTTGATACGCGATTGGGTTACGCCTTCATTAAGTATTGTCAAATTTCGCTTTTAAAAATCTATTTGATTAAATTATTTTATTTAACCTAACCTATCATTAACCTACTGTATAAATTTCATAACCTATTTTAAAGGATATTGTTTTTAAATAGCCATTTGATTTAAATTATTATATTTAACCTAACCTATCATTAACCTACTGTATAAATTTCATAACCTATTATAAAGGATATTGCTTTTAAATAGCCATTTGATTTATATTATTTTATTAAACCCAACCTATCTTAACCTGCTGTATAAATTTCTCTCTTCGACTCTTTTTCTACATCTTGTAATATCTGTGGATTTAGCAATAGACTAGTCCTCATAAAAAGCACGGCAAGTTGTTAAGTTACACCATAAGTTTTTCGCAAATATTCAGTAACTGCTTCAACGGAGATTCGAATTTAAAAACATTTTTACTCCGATAGTCAGGTCCACGTCCCGCAGCTCTGGCGCAAACTGCCGACGAATTGTCAACAGCGAAAGTCCAGGACGCCGAGAACCAGATGCCTTGTAAAATAGGCAAGCACGATAAAGGCTCTCGGGAGGCACACGTAGAATATAACCTATATATTAATTTATACATGAATTCTTCATAAAGGTTGCATTTATTTTTACATCATCATCATAACATATCCGCTCCCTATGTGGAGCATATGGATTCCACAAACTGCCTCCAAGCCAAGCGATCGGCCGCTAGCTCCCGCGCATCCTCACAAGTCAGGTCCACGTCCCACAGCTCTGGCGCGAACTGCCGACGAATTGTCAACAGTGGAAGTCCAGGACGCCGAGAACCTGATGCTTTGTCAAATAGGCAGGTATAGTTAAGGCTCTCGGGAGGCATGGTCCACCTCGATTATCAATATTTTATTGTTTCTCCATATTTTTTTATTTTTTTTTTTAGGGTTACCGCTTATTTCCAGAACACAGAAGATTAATGTTGTTATGTTATATTAAATTCTACAGCAGAAACCCCCCTTTTGAAAAGTTGGCAAAGGATTGAGGCGTCGTTCATTAAAACTTTCCACGTTAATTGCCGCCAAATAACTTGTAGGTATAAGCCGAGCGAACCATTTAAATTATAATACATCTTGTTAGCGCACCCTTAAGAACTCATTATTTCGAAAATTCAAATCATAATTTACGACTTTCGTTTAATGTAATATACATACAAATTCTCTCCCTTATCTGCACCCAATGGTGTACAGGGCTCTGCATATCAGGTCCAGCTATATTTATGTATAATATACAGGGTGTAACAAAACTCGATGTACAAGCGGGAAACCAGTGAATCAACATCATATTTGGGGTCGATTTTATAGAAATTTTTATTTATTTGAGCTTCCGAGAAAATTGAGTACGAAGTAGATTTTTTTGACGAAATAACGTCTGATAAATCGATGAACGCCGGCTGCACACACGAAAAAGCATGACTCATTGTCACGTTCCGCCTGAGCCGAGTGTGCAAGCGAGAGCGCGGAACGAGCGATAGAGAGGCACGATCGGCCTAAGCGTTCGGTTTGTGACGCATCTATCTCTCTTTCACTCCATCGGCCGATGCATCCGAGTAGAAGAAAGACAGCAGCAGCACACAAAAATATAATACAAATGTTAATCAAATATAATTATTTATTTAGTCAAATTAATAGTAAAATAAAAAACCGCATTTTAATAAGAATTTGTGCTATTTTACTTAATCTGAGATACTAATGTAAGCTTTAAGAGAAGAAAAAAAAATATTTTTTCAAGCTCAGATTCAAAAGTCACATTACATATTCGACTCCAAATATGATGAAGATTCTCCAGTGGACGTCCAGGACGCTGAAAACCTCATGTCTTGTAAAATAGGCCAGCATGGTTAAGGCTGTCAGGAGGCATACGTAGTACCTATATATATTATGGCCCAGATAGCTGAAACGCCTTCGCCAGATGACAGTTGATACCAATGGTTGCTGCCTCCGTTGCTTCACCTCTGTGTTTTTTATATGGTCAAACCCGCACACTTAATATCCCTCTAAGTCACCTATTCTCAAAACTCAGAAGTCTGCAATTTTGGGCCCTGGTTAGGTGTCATGATTCGCAGCTATAGAGGAGAACAGGTGTGATTTTTTTATTTGATTTTATTTTTTTACGGAACAATAACAGACAAAAAGATACTAAATATAATACAAAAAAAGATAAAAATATACCTAGGTAAACCAATTGCCCTTTAATTGTTCACATCGAGCTTAATCGAATGACCAAAACATAATGTTGATGAAAATGTGACATACACACAATGCTTAAGTAAATATAAAAGCAAGAGTGATCACAAATATCTGGCGGACAACCTTCTCTTGAACCCACCTACGGAGCTTCAGAAGATGTCCCAACTGTACCTTCAGTGCTGTCCCTAAGTATTACATTGTACTCTCTGCACATACGAGAGAGAGAGGATTGTAACCAATATCCTGTATTGGAGGAAAAGCGCTCAACTCTGAAAATGTCGTAAATTTGGCACGCAGACCCGATTTTGCTTATTAGCGTTGTGTCAAGGTGACTATTTATAATTTTATGCAAGCAAGTGAGATCGATTACTTTTCTCCTTTTTTCTAAACTGTCCAGTTTAAAGAAATGTAATCGATCTTTATAGTTGTGTAATCTGCGACTCACTCCAGATCTATAGGCAAGAGTTCTTAAGACTTTGGCTTGTATCGATCGTGATGCAGGCGCTATAAAGACAGCAAGTAAACGTCCGATCTCCAGACAGCTTTCATACTGTTGAATGTGGCGCCCGCTACTCCAACAAGCACAGATAACTGTCGACTCAGTTAAAAGCGTGCTAATCACGTGCTAACGCTAACGATTTGAGCGATCACAATGACATACCGTTCAATACCGCGATCGCTGAGCCGAGAATTGACGATCTGAGCCGAGCGGAGCCGATCTACGCTATATCGCGGCCTTGCGTCAAACGTCAAATCATCGCGCTTGTCTGATTTTTTATTATTTCGACTGCTTTTCTCAATATTTGGCTTGCCGAAAACCGGCTAAATTATAATAAAGATTGAATGAAGATTTGTGCGTATAAGATATATCTCGGGAAATGGCTCGCGACTAGTATGCGCTCGTTTAATATCCCGATCGATAACTTTTTACGCGTGTTCTATTGTGATCGCGAAAACGTTAAACATCCATGGGTAAGCGTGTATCACGTCGCTTATTACCGAGTCGGTGATCTGTGATCGAGCAACAGACGCACTCCCAGTTCTTTCTGAACTCTGACTTGGCAACTAGTAATAACATACTAATAGATAATTGAAGTCTCTTTAGTGTGGTGCGGTGGGTGTGACGTCACAGTGATTAGGGATGATGGATGTCGGTAATTGTGGCGCTCGGTGGCAGCGTGTCAACAGACCGCGTGACGGATTAGTGGCTAATTATTGAGCGCTGTTCGCCGATCCCCTGCACATCCATATCATGGTAAATATATCGCCATTGTGGCGGGAAAAAACGGACGCACTGCTCTCCGTTGGCCGGGTCACGTGTTAACGGGATAATATTAACTGATTTGTGGTTTTTGGGAATGTTTTGTGAATACAAAAGAATAGAAAAAAAAAACATGTAAAAAAAATGTAAATCCCTATCACTGTAAATTTGGGCCAGCTCCTTGAGCAGGTTGGGGTGAATGTGTTTATGACAATAAGGTACCCCGCAGACTAGAGACTTTCTATCGGGCGATAGTTTAGTCGGGTTGGGCTGCTAGCGCGCACACTGAATCAACAAAACAGTCGGGTTGGTGATGAGTGCGCAGACTAGAGAACAGTCGGCCAACTGCTCTCGAATGATTTTCCAGTTAATAAACGACTTTTGAAGAAAGCGGAATGCAATGAATGTCGGAAAATTTTAGTGTGTAGGATTTTGTACCGTGTCGCAGTCGGGCAATGTATGTGTTAAGTTATTGCTGCAATACTACGAAGGAGAAAGCTATCGCCCGATTAAATGATCGGCAAGTGTGCGCGCGTGGAAGAGCGCCATACTGATTAAGCTATCGTAGTATGTACCATAGTAGTATGCGCACTTGCATACATCTTCATACTGATTAAAAGCCCGACTGAACTATCGCCCGATAGAAAGTCTCTAGTCTGCGCGGGCTCTAAGACAAGAGTAATATAACTCGTAGTACAACCCTAAAACTGGGAAATCTACATCATATTAAAAGCCCGACGATCGCCCGATAGAAAGTCTATCACTTTTGAATCTAGATTGAAAAAAAAAAAATTTTTAGTTCTCACAAAAGCCGCATCATAACTACCGCAGATTAATTAAAATTGGACAAATCCTTACTAAAATGCGGTTTTTTATTTTGTATTCTTTATGGATAGTAATAATTTGATTAAATAAACAATATTTGATAACAATTAGCAAAAATTTATCGAAAAAAAAAATTCTTACTAAATTTTCTAGAAAACTATGGGTCAAATATTTTTTTTTTACATAATCGACTACAAATATTTATGATGTAGATTCAATGGTTTTCCGCTTGTACATCGAGTTTTGTTTCACGGTGTATAACCTTATTTTTTCGCTTTTTTCCAGTTAAAACAGAATCTATTAAATTTCGCGGATTAGCTTTAAAATCGGAGTTGTGCTGGAGTTAAAAAAGACTCAATAGTCTTCAAAACAGTCCAGAGTCTAGGGAATGGTGGGGCTTTCATTGGCTGGGCTATATACATAAACATATTAGACTACGAATGTTTCCTAGATACTAAACCATGGTTGCCTGCTTTACAAGGCATCAAGGCGTTCTGGACGTCTGCTGTTGTCTATAGGTCGGCAGTTTTTGTCGGAGCTGCGGTACGTGGACCTGACTTCGGAGCCGGCGGTCGATCGCTCACCTTGGAAGCAGTTCGTGGAATCCATATACTCCACATAGGGAGCGGATATAGAATAATAATGATGATTTTTAACTTTAAAAAAAATATTTCATTGATTATTATGGATAATTTATATAGCGCCGTTTTCGTATAAAATATATACTGAAGGGCGCTTCAAATATTGAATTAAATGGGAAATTTAAAGTAAATGAAAACTCAATTTCTGAGTAGAAAATACAATTATCAAAATTAATCAAAAGATTTAGAGAACAAATGGGTCTTAAGTTTCTTTCGAAACATCACTTCACTCTCACAGTTGCGCACTTCTGGGGGGAGAGCATTCCAAGCCACAGGGCCCGCAACCGCAAAAGCGCGCTCCCCAAATTTTGTGCGCTATTACATCGTAATATATTATCGTATAAATTATTGTGTATTAAGTATTCTGTGAAAACGCTCCTCAATTGGGTTTTTTCCGATTTTCTATTTTTTATTTTAAAAAATTTGATTGAAAAATAACAATATCAAGGGAATTTTTTTTTAATTTTTTTTACGATTTCATATGAATTTTCTAGCGCGGTTTGAAAAAGCGCTTTTTCAAATCGCTCACAAAATCCTCCATTTGGCGCGCATGCGGTGTGACGTCACATCAATATGAGCGCTCACTTCGTAATGAATTTCCCGCCTTCCACGGTAGGACGGGTATGACGTCATTAGCCAATAACGGCGTTAAAAGTCACTCGTAATTTCGTGTTTTTAAAACATAAATTTATAAATGACAAAACAAAACATTTTTGATCATTGTGTTTTACATCGTTGGAATCGTAAAAATATACTTTAAATATTTATAACGTTTTCAAGGATATTCATGCTATCGGAAAAACCCAATTGGCGACCGGCAACTTTTTATTGCGCCATAACATTTCTTCGTGTAAACGAACCCCGTAAATGCCCTTTTTGTAAAATAATTTTCACACGAGCTCGCCGCTGCATTATCGTTTTGTCGTTTCCACACAAGGGGCGGTTTTCAAAATGTCGTTAGTGGTGAATAAGGCACCTACCCACTAAGTAATACATCAAACACCCTGTGCATCGAACGTTTACACGATTTTATTGGTGGAAGGGTGCGCGGGAACCGGCAGCCGATCGCTTGGCTTGGAGGCAGTTTGTGGAGTCCATATGCTTCACGCGGGAGCGAATATGGTGGGTATTATGAGGATGATGATAACCTAAGTGTGATATTTCATATTTCCATTTCAAATAATGATCGGGGTAGAAACTAACATCCCTACCACTGTTAATTTGGGCCGACTCCGGTTGGTTTGGGTGATGGAAACAATGACAATTATAATACATAAGCCGAGACGGTGGTAGGGGTACAATGAAAACATTTGTTCGCGTACATAATCGTAATTCATCCGTATTTTTATCACACTAACAATCTTAAAATCGCGGTTTAGCTTGTTGAAAAAATCGGTAGAGGTGGCCGGACTGAAAAAAGACTCATAGTCTTTAAAGCAGTCTAGGGAAAGGGTGGGGCTTTCATTGTATTTCATATTTCCATCAAATTAGGTTCGTAATTGGTATAATTTTTATTTCATAATTTATTTATTTAAAAATATATATTTTTACTACTAACTACTACCACTTTTCCGTTTCCGCACCTATGGGTGCATAAGGCACCGCATTGGAACATGTGCAGGTGAATCTTCATAAATTATTTATATTACAGTAAGAGATAATAAGTCTTACGCAAGTATTTTTTTTTCATTCTTTTATTAGTTATATTAAAATATTTTTTTACAAATTGATTCAAATATAATTTATTTAGTCGAATTAACACTATTCATAAAAAAAAACAATTATTTATACACCATTTATTTTACTAAAAAATCAATTTTAATAGGCGAATGTGTGGTAAAACTATGTTGATAGGTGCACTAATGTTGAAATTAGAGCAGAATGCAAGGCTGAGATAAGCATTATCGACAAAATTAAGAAAGGTCTTTTACGTTGGTTCGGTCATGTAGAGCGAATGGATGATGAAAGAACGGCTAAAAAAATATATGATGCGACTGTGCCTGGATGTAGACATCGAGGAAGGCCGAGAAAGACATGGCATGATCAAGTAAAACACGTGCTTGAAAGTGGGCATGTAAGAAGTCGGAATAATCGACGTGCGTGCATGAGAAGATGTATGAATGTGGAGGAAGCAAGAGAAGTATGCCAGGACAGAGTGGTGTGGCGTTCTATCCTCTCTGCCTACCCCTTCGGGGAAATGGCGTGATGGTTAGTTAGTTAGTTAGTTAATTTTTTATAAAAAAATAATTACTCTTTTTTAAAGGTGTAAATTGTATACGAGTATTATAATGCTGTGTAATTCTGTAATTGATGTGCAATAAAACCATGTATGTAATTATAATGATAATATTCTGTGAAATTATAGATATTGTCACATTGTAGAGTTACCTGTAATTAAATAAATAAGAATTTATGCAATTTGACTTAATCTGCGGTAGGTACTTATGAAAGTGAAGAAATTTTTTTTAAAACCTAGATTCAAAAGTCATATTACACACTCGACTCTAAATATGATGTAGATTCACCAGTTTTCAGGTTGTACACAGAGACATGATAAGTTAACACTAGACAGGTTATTTCAAAGAGAACTGTAATTTTTTTTTGTATTTTGCAGTAAAATAACGACAAGTATATCTATCTTCCACTATTTAATACATTTTAATCATTCTGTTTCCCTCTAACAAGTTGAGATTGAGACAAAATTGTCTCAATCTTCCTAGGACTAGGACATGACAAGGAACGAAAGAAAATAGCCTATCTATGTAAAATAAACATAATTTGGTTATTTCCGATTTTTTCTATTTTTTATTTTAAAAAATTACAATATCTAGGGAATTTTTTTAATTTTTTTACGATGTCATATTAACTATCTAGCGTCGCGGTTTGAAAAAGCGCTTTTTCAAATCGCTCGCAAAATCCTCCATTTGGCGCGCATGCGGTGTGACGTCACAGCAATATAGGAGCTCACTACGGAATGAATTTCCCGCCTTCCACGGTAGGCGGGTATGACGTCATTAGCCAATAACGGGAGTTAAAAGTCACTCGTAATTTCGTGTTTTTAAAACATAAATTTATAAATGAAAATAAAATTTTTGATCATTGTGTTTTATATCGTTGGAATTGTAAAAATATACTTTAAATATTTATAGCGTTTTCAAGGATATTCATGTTATCTGGAAGAACCCCATTGGTTGGGTACATCGAGATTTGTTACACCATATATAATCAAAAGATAATATTCCAAAAAGCTGATTGAGCAGTATTGCCATATTCAAAAATATAATTTATCCTATTATCCCATTGTGTCGATGGTGACGTGGGTCGGCCACGTGGCCGTGTTTATCCTCTGGTAAAACAGTAATCTACTGCGACCATTGAGAGCCAGTGGAGCGAACTATGGAATATTATATCGTGTAGGCAGCGCGCTACCACACCCCACGGTTGCTACGGGATTGGAATTAGATGAGTTTAGCGGTGGGGGATATGATTTTAATTAATAAATGCATAATTAGAATTAACTTTTGGAGAAAAGAGATACATTTAAGTGATTCATACTTTTTTTAAACATTAACTAACTAACTAACCGTCACGCCATTTCCCCGTAGGGGTAGCCAGATAGGATAGAGCGCCATTCCACTCTGTCCTGACAGACTTCCTTTGCTTCCTCTACATTCGTACATCTTCTCATGCACATTCGCCGATTATTACGACTTTTCACATGTCCACTTTCAAGTACTTGACGTACTTGGTCATGCCATGTCTTTCTCGGCCTTCCGCGGCTTCTGTATCCAGGAACACTTGCATTTAAACTTCTTTCAGCCGTTCTTTCATCACTCATTCACTCCACATGACCAAACCATCGTTAAAGCCCTTTCTTCATTTTGTCAATAATGCTTATCTCAGCCTTGCACTCTGCTCTAATTTCGACATTTGTACACCTATCATACATAGTCTTACCACACATAGATCGCATTTCAACAGCATTCAGTCTACTTTCATCCTTCTTTTTCCAACAACACGCTTCACTACCATACATAAGGGTTGGTACCAGAACTCCGTTGTGTACTGCCAATTTTGCTTCTTTCGATAAGTTCTTATTTGCCACTATCGATTTCAAGGCACCATTAACTCTGTTTCCGGCACTAACCCTTCTCTCAATGTCCTTATCCACATTTCCGTCTCTTGTAAACATACTTCCCAAATATACAAATTCTTCAACCTGCTTCAATCTGTCTCCATTTACTATAATATTACATACGGTCATATTTACATTTCTTTACAAAAACCATCACATTTGACTTTACCACATTCATTAACAAATCACTCTCCTTGCACACATTAAAATACTTAAATACAAAAAAATTAAAAAAAGTTAAATAAAATACTAGGTACGCTTACTCGTATATATGCAATATAATAAAACAAAAATCCCTCCATTTCCCCATTACCTTCATTGTTACAATACTGCTATTTAACATACATATTTATATGTCTTTGCATTTCGTCTCATCTTTCTCTTCATACTGTCTTTTTCCAACTCACGTGTTTGGTTTCCAAATGTATTTTTGTACAACTGTTATTTATACTAATTGTCTTTGTACAACATGTTACCAAATAAAGATGTCCGTAACAGGGTGAAAGCGCTAACAGGTCAAATAAATACAAGTGGAAGTGCGTCCGCCTCGTTGCACAGTAGTAGCGCATTTGGCTACCGTGAATGAGGTCGCGGGTTCGATTGAAGATTAAATATTTATTTACGTGTGATTTTCATATTAAGGCCCCTTACGGGGTCCCCCATACATTCATGTACGTCAGGGCAAAATTCCCTTGTACTTCATGGTTCATTAAATAAAAATGAAAAAAATATGACGTAATAATTAATTCTTTTTCTGGTGAATTATCGGACTAAATTTTTTTATTTAAATATTTCGTTGAATCACAATTAATTTAAAGAAACCCCTGTTTTTAAATAACATTTGATGCATAACACAAAAACAGTACATATAAGATTAAAAAAAAAAAAGTATTAAAGAATACGTATATTTCTAGTAGCATTATCTGATTAAAATTTTGTAAAACATTAGTAGATTTTTGATTATATTTAAATTCCGTAGATTTTACTATATTAAATTTGAAAAAGATTATCGTGTATTTTTTGTATACCTACGCGATGCAAATAAATAATGAAACCAAACGGCGCGACGTTCGATCGGATTTTGGTCGTGTATAACGAGCGCTCATCGGGCGCTTACTACATTTTACAATTAACAAAGGGTGGACCTAGTAGCCCCTTAATATTTCATGTGTGATACCTTGGACTGGTACTGAAGTGTATGACTGATCATCCTACCTTCATGCAATAAATAATAAGTATATCAATGCAGTGCCCTTTGCACCATTATATTACTTGATTTGCTCTATTACTGTTTAAAGCTTTTCTTCTCACATTATGTATAATCATAACCTAACTTTCCTTCTTTATAATGTTCACTGATTTTACCTTGCGCTCATTCTTATTTTTTATCTAACGCTCATATCTTACCCTTTTAGAGCCCCCGCAGACTAGAGACTTTCTATCGGGCGATAGTTTAGTCGGGCTTTTAATCAGTATGAAGATGTATGCAAGTGCGCATACTACAACGATCCGGTATCGGCCGATTGCTAAGTTTAATTGCCTTTAAACTATCCTATCGATAAACTATCGGCCGATAGCTTAATCAGTATGGCGCTCTTCCACGCGCGCACACTTGCCGATCGTTTAATCGGGCGATAGCTTTCTCCTTCGTAGTATTGCAGCAATAATAACTTTTCTTGACAATATTGTTCCAACATTCATTGCGACCGCTCTCTTCAAAAGTCGTTTATTAACTGGAAAATCATTCGAGAGCAGTTGGCCGACTGTTCTCTAGTCTGCGCACTCATCACCAACCCGACTGTTTTGTTGATTCAGTGTGCGCGCTAGCAGCCCAACCCGACTAAACTATCGCCCGATAGAAAGTCTCTAATCTGCGGGGTACCTTATTGTTGTTTCACATTGCGCTTAACTTATTGTTTTATCTAATACTCATATCTTGATTTTTTATGCACTGAGTTCTCAATTTGCTTTGGACATAATTCGGACACCTGTGGCTTGTATGCTTATGTTTTTAATTTGCTTTAGTATTAATAGTTCTGCGTGTATAAAACAATGTATTGTTAAAAAATTTTAAGCAAGTAGGTACTGCCTCAAAGTGTTTTATTATAATAGAAATCAGATATATCCATGCTTATTTAGACACAAACTATTCAATAATATTTATAGTTTCACTGTGTAACTATGTATGTACACATATTTGTGTAGTGTGTGCTGTAACTGTGTGCATTGTGTTAGTGCGGGGGAGTATCGGGGCGGAGTCCGCACAACAGATTGCCATATTTATTAAATGGTGGGTGCGAGAGGGAACTCCTCTGTCCCGCTCATTGGACAGAGGTCCACGGCGATATTAGAAATGGAAATATTATGTATGTACACAATCTTAGATAGCCGAGGGTAAAACGCTATTTTTTATACGCACCTTGCCGTTTACCGTGTCCGCCTCGTGTATGTAGTGGTTAGTGCGCCGGGCTGCCGTGCATGGGGCTGCGGGTTCGATTCCCGATGTGGGTCAAAATGAAATATTTATTAGAATGTGATTTTTCTTGAATCCAATAACTTCTTTATTTTTATTCCTTATTAGTCGTAATTTATACATATTCACGAGATAAAAATTGTACTGCAAGGTTAAATTCGCTTTAAGTGACTGAAAAATCAATTTCTGAAAGGGCTTCAAAATTTTAGAAAAAAAGATTACGATGGTTTGGTCGTGTGGAGCGAATGAGTGATGAAAGAACGGCTAAAAGAAGTTTAAAAAAAATCAAGTGTGCAGATGTAGAAGCCGCGGAAGGCCGAGAAAGACATGGCTTGACCAAGTACGTCACATTACTTGAAAGTGGTCTCGTGAAAAGTCGGAATAATCAGCGTATTATGCATGAGAAGATGTATGAATGTAGAAGAAATTTAGCAAAGGAAGTCTGTCAGGACAGAGAATATCGAATTAAAGTATCGTATTAAAGTGTGCTCAAGACTCAAGATATTGCAACAATAATTGTCATAATATATTTGAACCTCATCTACCTACCATTTTGGTGATAGTATTAGTGAGTGACATTGATCAAGTGTGTGTAAATTAATATTGTTTAACTTGTTATATTTTTTGTAAATAATGTCGACCAAGAAAAAAAAAAAAAAAAAAAAAAAAAAACATTAGCTTGTAAAATGCTTTCCTCAGCACGGGGTCCCCCAGTGAGGAATGCATTGAAAATAACAATATGACGTCTTAAAAACTGCAATGTACTAAATAATTTATTAATTTATTTATACACACAAGACAAATATTTATACCAAAGCAAATTAAGAACATAAGCATAAAATATAAAATATGAGCATTAGATAATACATAAGTTAAGCGCCTAACCAGGGCCCAAGATAGCAGACTTCTGAGTTTTGAGAATAGGTGTCTTAGAAGAATAATAGGTGTGCGGTGGTTTGACTTTGTAAGGAACACAGAGGTGAGGCAACGGACACAGCAACCCTTGGTATTTACTGTCATTCGGCGAAGGCGTTTCGGCTGGCAAGGCCATATACTACGTATGCCTCCCGAGAGCCACCACCATGCTTGCCTATTTTAAAGGCATCAGGTTCTCGGCGTCCTGGTCGTCCACTGTTGACAATTCGTCGGCAGTTTGCGTCAGAGCTGCACGGGAGCTGGCGGCCGATTGCTTGGCCTGGAGGCAGTTTGTGGATTCCATATGCTTTACATAGGGAGCGGATATGGTATGATGATATGATAAGCGCAAGGTGTTGGGCCATTCAGTCTACTTTCATTCAGATCTGCGTTGTGTACTGCCAATTTTGCTTCTTTCGTTAAGTTCTTTATTGCCACTATCGATTTCGAGGCACCATTAACTCTGTTTCCGGCACTAACCCTTTTCTCAATGTCTAATGTGTAATTATTTATTAATAAAAACTAATTATATTTTAATATATTATTTCTACCATCTTCAGTCTTCTTTTTTCTAATCCTCCAGTAGCCAGAGTAGACGAGCGGTCCAGCGATGCACCATCGCACAATATTAAGTGTAATTGAATCCCGCTCCCCCGACACCGTCCTAGCCGTACCCCGTTATTCCCGCACCCCATATCGCCCCCACCCCCTATGGCCCACCACCCCATCATACCTTCTCCTACCCCACATCAGCCACTCGGCTAATTGTAAGCCGATACGGTGTAACAACCGCTGGCGGGAAATGATAACAAATCGCTTTTTGTTTTTTACCGATCAAAATAGACTATCGCAGGTTTTATTGACATATGGACCGGGTTAGGCGAATTCCGATTGATCAGTACAAATAAATATGTGTTTTTTTAAATGGTTTTTTTACGCATCTAACAACTCATTATCATAATATATCCGGTCCCTATGTGGAGCATATGGAATCCACAAACTTGAGGGTTGAGCAATTTGAGAATAGGTGTCTTAGAATAATTTTAGGTGTGCGGTGGTTTGACTTTGTTAGGAAACACAGAGGTGAGGCAACGGACACAGCAATCCTTGGTATCTGCTGTCATCCGGCGAAGGCGTTTCGGCTGGCTAGGCTATATACTACGCATGCCTACCGAGAGCCGCCACCATGCTTGTCTATTTTACGAGGCATCAGGTTCTCGGCGTCCTGGTCCTCCACTGTTGACAATTCGTCGGCAGTTTGCGTCAGAGCTGCGGTACGTGGACTTGACTTGGGAGGATGCGCGGGAGCTGACGGCCGATCGCTTGGCCTGGAGGCATTTTGTGGATTCCATCTAACAACTGCTACTATTTTAATTTCCTTTATCCGCACCCAATGGTGCATAGGGCACTGCATTACACCAAGTGCAGTGTATTTTAATAATTTTATTAGGCTGAGACTTATCTCATGCTTACATTATCGACAAAATTAAAAAAGGGCTTTTACGATGGTTCGGTCATGTGGAGCGAATGAGTGATGAAAGAACGGCTAAAAGAAGTTTAAATGCGAGTGTGCCTGGATGTAGAAGCCGCGTAAGGCCGAGAAAGACATGGCATGACGAAGTACGACAAGTACTTGAAAGTGGACATGTGAAAATTCGGAATAATCGGCGTATGTGCAAGAGAAGATGTATGAATGTAGAGGAAGCAAAGGAAGTATGTCAGGACAGAGTGGTATGGCGTTAGTTAGTTATTATATGAAGGCAAGATGATCAGTCTTTTGCTTCAGTGCCAGTCGAAGGTAACGCACATAAAATCAAACATTTTAAATCAATATTTCACCATAGGAATCATACTCTTACGAAGAATCATCAGCCTTTCATAAATTATCTTCACTTATTAAGCGTAGAGATATATCTGATTTATGTTTTTTGTATAAAGTTATAAATAATGTAATTGAGAGCCCCTATCTTCTAGAGCAGATACCTCTTCATTGTCCAATTAGACTCACTAGACAATGTCATCTTTTTTATAATTTAGCACCATCAAATAATTATTTAAAAAATGTTTTTATATATCGTAGTTGTGCGAAATTCAATGAATACTGTACCTGTCTTGACATTTTTACATCAGACTTCCCAATTTTCAAATTAAAATTATTTGAAATCTTATAGACTGTAAAAGGTAATCCTAATTCTATTCCCAGTTATCTCCTTTTCCTTTTACCTATCCCTATCATCCTACCCTCCCCTCATAACTCTTTATTTTTATTTCTTTTATTTATTTTTTCCATCTACTTTGAATTGTATAAATGTGAAAAAACTATAATTGGTAATCATGCTTTTTTGTATTCTACGTTCATGTATCGATACTTTTGTTTTTCCTATAAATAAAAATTAAATAAAATACCATGCATGTATGTAGCTTAATATACTAGCCACTACAAGAATGATTTTAAGTGGATTAAATACCTCAATTTAGTTAAAATTAACAAATCAGGATTTAACAAATCTAATAATCTTTTTTGGGTCACAGCTAGATTGGATTTAAAAATAAATCTCCCCTAATTAGAGCTGTAATCATTATGTTTAATACAAGATGACATGGTACGTTCGTTATGGAAGGTATCGTATTAGAAGCAGGCACCCATTACGCGTGGATCGAATTAGAGTAATATCTCCTAAAAGTCAAAGGAACTTAACCTATTATCTGGAACCAATTAGGTTAACTAAACTTAGCTTAAACTCACGCTATTTCTGTACAACTTGTGATGAACACAGATAGGTGAAGGAATAGCATGAGAAAATTATTAAGATTAAGAGTATCCCCTGCCACGTGATCGCGGCAGTTTCTGCATACAATCGTAGTCCTTGATTTTCTCCCCGAATGAAGCCCTAATTTTTTTTTTATTGATTTAGGAAACATACATTACTTACATGAAATTAATACCACGTAATGACAGTAGACATAAGTAAATGGACCAGTTAAGTGTCCATATGTATAATAAATTATTATAAGGGTTTTCATTTGTTAATTTACTATGAGTTAGTTAAGTCATTTATTTATATTTTAATGTTGTGCACACAGTGCTATGTTTGGTACAATGAACTAGGAATTTTCAATTTGAGGTAACATACTCGTATACAACATAACACTAATTACGTGGACAACACAATGTACAAGACAAATTACTGAAGACGTGAAGTGAGCAAACAGTGGTTATGTTATGTCATGTGTTGTTGTATGTGTGTGGAGTGTGGTGTATGTGTTGGGAAATCTGAATATTTAAACGCAGACAGAGACGATAAATAAAGAGAAAGAGGATACGCGCCGTCCTGGCAGACTATTATGTTACTACTTCTACTCTCCCTTACCTTCACATAATAAAATACTCAAAATGCACTTGCACTGCACTAGTGTATAGTGTATTACTATCTATTCAGTGCCCTATGCACCATTAGGTGCGGATAAAATAATGAATAAATAAAATTAATCTGAAATAAAAGCACTAAAACTTTATAATAAAAATATTACCTACCATTCGCTTTTTATGGGGAGCATATGGGATCCACAGGATGCCTCCAATACAGGCGATCATCCCAAGTCAGGTCCGCGTCACGTAGCGCCGACGCAAACTGCCGACGGATTGTCAACAGTGGACGTCCATAACGTCGAGAACCTGATACCTTGGAAAATAGGCAATCATGGTTACGGCGCGGCGGGCGTACGTAGTGTATTTTCTCCCTTTAGTTCGCCTAATGGCATGGCGGCAGCGTGTTTGGATGCCATGAATGAGGTCGCGGGTTCGATTCCCGATGGGGGTAAAAATATGAAATATTTTTTTGAATTTTTTATTTTTATTATTTTATTTTTATTAAAAAGAAATATTTGAGCTCTTATGATATACTCAAATATTTCAATTTCGGGCTGCTTTCAAATAGTCGGAAATAACTGTGCCAGAAAGCAGGAAACAAGTTGTGCTGGAGTGGGATTCGAACCTAGCGATTCTAATCCGGAATCCTCGAATCTACCACTAGACCACAACCCGGTTTGAATGTGATTTTCATATAAACATATCTCTTCTCGACTACCTTTGACTGGCGCTGAAGCGTAAGACTGATCATCTTGCCTTCATCAAGATACACTGCACTTGGTGTACCAATGCAGTGCCCTATGCACCATTGGGTGCAGATAAGGGAGAGCAGTAGTAATAGTAGTGTGTATGGCCCAGTCAGACGAAACACCTTCGCCGGATGACAGTAGATGCCAAGAGTTGCTGCGTCCGTTGCCTCACCTCTGTGTTCCTTACAAATTCAAACCACCACACACTTGATATTCTTTTTAAGACACCTATTCTCAAATACCTAGAAGGTACTAATTTTGTTTCTGTGAAAACGGTAAAATCCGAACGTTTCCGGAATCTACCGAGTATGGCCGATCACCAATTCAAAGCGATGGCAGTTTAATTCATTATATCAAGTAATCGCGTATGAATAGGTTTTTAATGGATATAAAATTGCCTCGATCAAAAACAAATTCGTGCACGGATCCTGCTACGCCAATTTGGCCATTGCGGCCGTATATAGTTAAGGGTGAGAATGAATTGGACAACGTAAGGGTAGTTATGACGTTACGGTGGCTGAAATTCCGCCCCATCTAAATTAAAATCTAAAACCTTGTAAACAAGGCAAGTGTTCACTTTTTCGGGGATCTGAACCCCCCCGTTTTATCGCAAAAATCTGGGGAACAGCGAATCTCAAACTGTGTCATTTTATTATTATTACTATTTTATTATATTATTTTTATTGATAAGAAAAACAACTATTAACATACATAAAAAAAAAAACTACATACTTTATTATTGGTCACATGAAGGCGATCCCGCATACTTAGTGAAATTATTTTATTTTATTCGGGATACAAACAGATGTACAGGTAAAACATAATATAATAAACTAATAATTAACAATAACATGCCTGCCATCCAATTATATGTATCCGCAGGTAGCATTAAACGGTTAAAAGAATCTACTTATAATGTAAATAAATATTTGTCATCTTAAGTCTGTAAGTTTTTAAGTTCCTTTTATATATTTGTTATATGGGGTATTAAACATATCTAAGCTATTAAATTTATCATCAAACGCCTTACAAATTCGAGGAATCGTAGAATTATTTCTGTGATTTGTTTTAACTTTATGTATATGAAAAAGTTTAGGCAGTCTAGTTGGTCTGGAAGGTACACGGAAAGAGAGTAGATTAATTAATTCTGGTGAGTCAAATTTGTTATTTACAATTTTATAAAGCAAACTCTGATCATTGATATTTCTTCTAAGTGCAAGGGACTCAAGGTTATAAAACTTTAATGAGTCTTAATAATTAGGGATACGCAAATGAAAAGTTTACTTGTTTAAAGAATTTATTTTTTAACGTTTTCAATTCGTTTCAATTCGTTTTTATAAATTATAATAAAAGACCGAAAATTATTTTAAATACCACACAGTGTAGATTCGTAGTATAAAGAGGACTAGATCCTCAATCATCCATGCGCTTTGAAGCTGCAAGATGGATTGTTGTCTAGCCTCCTACCTAGTGAAAATCAGTTACATAACACTTTTACCTACTTATTATACCTACATAATTTTTAAAAAAATTTCTCTATAATTAAAATGTGTTATATTTCTAATCAGGGGTTAGAATTTTCAACCGACATTACAGACAACCAAAAGTTTTTTTCTTCTTTGTTTCTTGTATTGTCAATAATGTTTTAATTCATTATTGTTTTATTGTCAATATTTTAACATTATCCCCCGAAGTGCAATGGATGCAACCTACTCTATACAAGCATATAATAATAATAATAATAATAATAGCGTTTATTCCAGCATAACTAAGCAGTTAGTGCAATACTTAGTTAGCCATAGCATAGGTAGAATACAATATATATATATCGTATTTCATAACTTTAACTAATCATTAATTACAACAAAAAAAATAATAAAACTAAAAATAAGAGTTGTAATTTTTTAGAAAAGAAAAAAAAAATGTCAGTTCACAGGTGTTTTGGACACACAACATTACACTCCAATGCTGCCACATGTCCAATTCCCATCTGTGTTGCACAAGCTGTTGTGCTGATGATGAGGTTGGAGCTTTTCATCAGCCTCTCCCGAAAGCCTGCAACTCGGTGTCTCAGTAGCCCATCCCAGTGTGGTATACGTGCTGTAGCAAACATACCACTCGCGCTACAGTGACGGGGTAATTTCATCAGGGCTCTATACCCATTGTTGTAGCATACCTTCATGCGCCTCTAATCATGCGCCTCGAACAGTCAATATAATTTATATTGACTGTTCTATTAATGTCAAACATGTGTTGCAAACTTAGGACTCTCAAAAACTAGACGTATATTAAAACTTGTGTGAAGAAAAATGCCTTTTTATTTTTATTTTTATTTTTTTTAAACAAACAGTTTGAGAACTCCCGATTGGAAGTAATTGTATAATATGAAGGCTATTGTGTGTGTGTTTTTGCTACTGTGACGTCATTGTTTGCCCATAATCGCATTTCTGACACATGCGTGACATAAATAATAGAACTACTAACTACCCACCCTGTATATTCGTATACAGGGAGTTACGGGAAGGGAGATAATAAAGATGAACGATTTTAATGACAATAATAATCTTACGCATAAAAATAAATGGACACCTTGTACTGCCACTGAAGCGTAAGACAGATCTTCTTAGGTACTACTACTCTCCCTTATCCGCACCCAAGGGTGCATAGGGCACTGCATTGATACAAAAGTACAGCGAATTTTGATAATTTGTTACATGAAGGTAAGGTGATCAGTCTTACGCTTCAACGCCAGAAATATTGTAATGTAAAAAAACACATTCAAAAAAATATACGCTTCTTAGGCATAATTTCATAACACCACTTATCATCAAATTTCACCGTCTAAGGACTCCAGCACTTGGGGCAATACACGAAACATGTGACGTATATGTCTAGTGATGACGTAGATGCCTATAGATGACGTAGTTAGTGACTAAACACTATAGACGGTAGTATTTTTCAAGTATGGATTCTCTGAAATTTTTGAAGGGAAAGTAGTACTAGTAATAGTGCTCTAATCCTCAATTCAATAATCGAAAAATCCCGGCGGAATCGCTATTGATTACCTCGTTAAGAGGGCAGTGAAACGCCTTTAGTCCTTCCCGATATAATCCGAGATGTCCCCCCACCCGCACCCCCCCCCCCTCCCACCCTTTAGCCCAAACATACTACCCCACGCGGGCGTCAATGAAGCGACAAATTGTTTTCGCTCGCCACCCTCTACACTTCTATACTACGCGATCCTTCAAGTGTGCTATCCCTGAATGGGATAGGGACATGTAAGGATGACAGGAGCCGCTAAGGAGTGGTATCTGAGCAATGATGTTAAAGCTATTTTTCAATATATATATTTTTTAAATTTATTTTCAAAAGAAAAAAATTTGTTTACAAAGAATGCAATAAAAACATATAAACAACATTAAAAAAATAAACAAAAATCCCACCAAGGCATAGCCTGTTTGTGGGTATACTGTGAAAGTCAAACAGTATGCATGTGGCAAAAGAGAAAAATAAAGTCATGTATAAATGGAAAAATAACAGATAATGTAAACAAGATAGTTAAAAAAAAGAATACAAGATATTGGTATCTTTATACCGGAAGAAGAAGAAGGGAAATAATTATAATATATGCAAAATAAAAAAATGACGTAGATTATGTTATTGTTATGGTCTTTATAGTAAGAATGATTCTACCTTTACACCAAGTATCCGACTTTGTGTTAATTTTTTAAAAATGAATAAAAATTGCAAAATTTGTCAATTTTATTGTCAGTTAAAAAAGAATTAATTTAAACTGGGGGAAATAAAATGTGCATGTCTCTGCTTACTGAGCAAGTCGTGATTTACAATGTGAAATTTCTAGAACTCGGATTCTTCTTTGACTAGACCTATTTGAGCTTCTAGCAAAAAAGTTTTGGTGCCTAAATATATAATTTTTTCTTCCGTTCTTTGTCATGTCTTAATCCAAGAAAGATTCAGACAATTTTCTCTCAATCTCAACTTGTTACAGGGAAACAGAATGATTAAAAAGTATTAGAAAGTGGAAGATAGATATAGTTGTCTTTGATTTACTGCTAAATACAAATGGAACATCAAATTTTGACAGTTGTCTTTGAAATTGCTTGTCTAGTGTAAACTTAACATATCTCTGTATCTGAAACGTAGAATTTTTTAAAAACGTAATTTTTTAATAATTATTAATATTATTGATATCCCAACAGAGACAGAGAAACTCTGGAAACGAATGTGGATTATCTAGGCGTTAACAGGGCTTATGTCCTGCCATTGGCTCGGTTAAGCGGCCACTTGTTGTATTACAACATTCCCCATTCCGCCCATCATCTGAAAACCGCACAACTGCACTGAGATACCTAGCAGATATATTGTATTTACCTCTCTGAGCATGGACTATCACTACGCTCATATTCCTAGGCATCACACTCCTTTTTACGAAATCATTCACTGTCCAGGCCGCAAGACTATAGAACGATTTACCACGGGATGTAAAAGATGCGCCCTCCTTATTTGTTTTTAAGAAACGTCTGAAGCATAACTACCTCTCCTCAAACCTCTAAAACATCCTTCATTCATCCTCTTCCCTATCCCTTTCCTTCCTTCCTCTTTTCAATTTCCCCAGTCATATTTTAGTAAGTATATCAATCTTGTAAGTAATGCTATGTAATTTTAGCTGTGTCTTTCCACCAACAGAGGTACAATAAAAATCATCACTAAATAACTGAGGGTTGGTTGGAAGATATTGCTCTTAAAAGCAATAAGCCCGCCCTTGTACTTTTGCTATGTAATTGTACACGAAGTTGTAAATAAATAAATAACCGAATATGACAAATTATTGAAATTGTTTGTCCTGACGAAGAGACGGGTTACGTCTCGAAACCGGTAGACATAGAAAAGCCGGTGATTGGTTTCGTACAAATTTTAATGAAATAATATTATTTTTTGAAACTTTGAATGGTTTCGTACCCCTGGTTTTGATTGAGAGAAGTAAAGCAGCGAATGCACAAATTACCATATTAATAGGTGCTTTAGCCTCTGCTGCAAGTGTGTGTGTACTACACACAATACTTACACACACACACACACACACTTACACACACCCTGCAGTTGTGTCATTTTGCGCGGGAGACGATTCACTAAAGATATTTAAATTGGACTCAACTCATTCCTGATTATGCGCCTCAATTGCCAGCGCGACTCCTAAATAGATTGAAGCTTCGAGGAAA
Source organism: Micrasema minimum (assembly GCA_022494985.1). Lineage (NCBI taxonomy): Eukaryota > Metazoa > Arthropoda > Insecta > Trichoptera > Brachycentridae > Micrasema > Micrasema minimum. The sequence goes on along the minus strand of JAGVSP010002003.1, from coordinate 13,309 downwards.
TCCATTAAATATACATGTGTACCCATTTGCACTGACTTCTTCAAATTTTTTCAGAAGGTTTTTTGAACGCAAGGTAAGTTGGTTAATAATAATTATAAAGTCTTCGAATAGTAATATTATAATTGGATTCTTGACTTCTAAAAAAAAATTAATCATAGATATTATTGATATCTCAACAGGGACAGAGAAACTCTGGAAACGAATGTGGATTATCTAGGCGTTTACAGGGCTTATGACCTGTCATTGGATGGGTTAAGTGGCCACTTGATGTATTACAACATTTCCATTCCGCCTATCATCTGACAACCATAAATGACACATTTTTGAAACTTCTATATATATGTTGAGTGAGTTCGTAGAAGTCGAGGAAGGCCAAGAAATACACGCCATGATCAGCCACAATCTACAACAGATACTCGAACGTGGTCAAGTGAAAAGCCGTAATAATCGCTGTGCGTTCTTGAAAAGATTTATGAATGTAAAGAAAGCAAGAGAAGTGTGTCAGGAGCCAGGACAGAGTGGAGTGGCGTTCTATCCTCTCGCTTACCCTTTATATAGGCCACTTATGCCTCCCGAGAGCCTTGGCCAAGCTTGCTAAGTTTACAAAGCTTCAGGTTCTCGGCGTCCTGGTCGTCCACTGTTGACGATTCGTCGGCAGTTTGCGTCAGAGCTGCGGGACGTGGACTTGACTTGGGAGGACGCACGGGAGCTGGCGGCCGATCGCTTGGCCTGGAGGCAGATTGTGGAATCCATATGCTCCACACTCCACATAGGGAGCGGATATGGTATGATGATAAATATGATACATCATTGTTGTACAAGTACTATCTGTCCACCAATCTAATAGCTGTGAATAAGGTTATCATTATTATTATTTTGGATGATTTATTAAGCGCCATTTTTGTGAGAAGTCACCTCAAGGGCGCTGACGTAAACTTGATCCACTCACGTCACTCTGTTTCTGGTTGGTTGGAAGATATTGCTTTTTAGCAATAAGCCCGCACGCCACTGTACAGAATGTTTAAAATAAATAATTAAATATTTTGCCAGGCAAACGTACTAAGCAAAAGGAAAATGTATTTTGTTTTCTTCTTTTTCTTAGTTGCTTGCAAAAGAGTCATCGTGGTCATGCAGTAGGTAATATTTTATTTCCAGGAAAAATACATAAAAAGAGAAGAATACAAAAAAGTATAAGAACCAATTATAGTTTTTCACATATCGCACCCTGAGAACGATACAAAAGGATACTAAATATAATACAAAAAAAAAGATAAACATATACCTAGGTAGACCAATTGCCCTTTAAAATTGCTCACATCGTGCATCGAATGACCGACATAATGTTTATGAAAATGTGACATACACACAATGCTTAAGTAAATATAACACACATATAGGCGCAAAAGTGATGACAAATATCTGGCGGACAACCTTCTCTTGAACCCACCTACGGAGCTTCCGAAGATGTCCCATCTGTTCCCTTCAGTGCTGTCCCTGTGTATTACATTGTACTCTCTGCACATACGAGAGAGAGGATTGTAACCAATATCCTGTATTGGAGGAAAAGCGCTCAACTCTGAAAATGTCGTAAATTGGCACGCAGACCGATTTCGCTTATTAGCTCGCTTATTCGCTTGACACAACGTCAAGGTGACTATTTATAATTTTATGCAAGCAAGTGAGATCGATTACTTTTCTCCTTTTTTCTAAACTGTCCAGTTTTAAGGTTGGTTCCATTCTAAAGGTGCGATATATATAGGCATATATATAGGTAAGAAAATAATATGTAAATATGATGATTTAATTAAATAAATACCACACTACTGCTGCTACTTTTTCCTTATACGCACCCGATGGTGCATAGGGCACTGAATTGGTGCACCGAACACACACACACACACACACATACCACACAGTAAGCAAAAACATAAGAATAGTAATTTTACTGCTTTTTAGTAGAAAAAAAATGTCTTAAATTTAGTTTTTCGTTCCTTTTCACGCCGCGCCGGCTATTATCCGCCCGACGGGCAATAAATAATGGGACAAATAGGCCCCTAGTCGCCGGGGCAATTATTGCCGTGTCCACATAATCCTTTCCATTGGCCGGACCGTTCCGGGGTGGCCACTCGAGAGGAGGTAAGCCCCTGAAACCGTCCCCAAGAGAAACGCCATACGCTGAAAGAAACACAACCATCCTTACTTTCTTTTGATTTGTTTTGCAGAAGGTTTCACGTAAAGATATTTCACGTGTGATACCTTGGACTGGCGGTCAAGCTGGAGGCTGATCATCTTGCCTTCATGAAAGTTGAGATTGAGTCAATTGACTAAATCTTCCTAGCACTAGGACATGACAAGGAACGCGAACGGAAGAAAATAGCCTATCTAACTAACTAACTAACTAACCATCACGCCAATTACCCGATAGAACGCCATACCACTCTGTTCTGACATACTTCCTTTGCTTCCTCTACATTCATACATCTTCTCATGCACATACGCCGATTATTCCGACTTTCACATGTCCACTATCAAGTACTTGTCGTACTTGGTCATGCCATGTCTTTCTCGGCTTCTACATCCAGGCACACTTGTATTTAAACTTCTTTTAGCCGTTCTTTCATCACTCATTTCGCTCCAAATGACCAAACCATCGTAAAAGCCCCTTCTTAATTTTGTCCATAATGCTAATCTCAGCCTTGCACTCTGCTCTAATTTCGACATTTGTACACCTATCATACATATAGTCTTACCACACATAGATCGCATTTTAACAGCATTCAGTCTACTTTCTTCCTTCTTTTTCCAACACCACGCTTCACTACCATACATAAGGGTTGGTACCAGAACTCCGTTGTGTACTCTCAATTTAGCTTCTTTCGATAAGTTCTTATTTGCCACTATCGATTTCAAGGAACCATTAACTCTGTTTCCGGCACTAACCCTTCTCTCAATGTCCTTATCCACATTTGAATTGTATATCCATGTAAAATAAACATAATTGAAATAAAATGTCATTTTTGCGGTACCTACTCAGAAGTTGATGTTGAGTTAGTGCAGTTTACAATTCACGAAGCGATATACCTAATGCATTTATTTACAGCACGAAGTATCTTTGAACAAACAAATCATAGAAACCAAATAGGCTCCCTCAGAGAAAATTCAGGCTCGTTCTCATCCCCTTTCTCTCTCTGCAGCTCGTATCTGGCGTCCCCGTCCCCCTCCCTAATTCCGTGCAAACATCCCTTAAGGCTTCTGCGGTCTCCAAACAAGAGAGAAAATCCTTGGGGATGGAGAGGGGAGTGGGGCGGTTGCCAGGAACGCTGTTGCTAAGGAGACGGATTTAATTGAGATGGAATCGATGACGTTTATCGGAGTTTGTGATTGTTTGTTGAATTATTCTAACTAACCAACTACCTTACCATCACGCCATTTCCCCGAAAGAGTAGGCAGAGAGGATAGAACGCCACACCACTCTGTCCTGGCACACTTCTCTTGCTTCCTCCACATTCATACATATTCTTATGCACGCACGTCGATAATTCCGACTTCTTACATGCCCACTTTCAAGCACTTGTTTTACTTGATCACGCCATGTCTTTCTCGGCCTTCCTTGATTTCTACATCCAGGCACAGTCGCAACATATATTTTTTTAGCCGTTTTTTCGTCATCCATTCGCTCCACATGACCGAACCATCGTAAAAGACGTTTCTTAATTCTGTCGATAATGCTCATCTCAGCCTTGCACTCTGCTCTAATTTCAACATTTGTACACCTATCATACATACTCTTACCACACATTTGCCTGAGAGATCGCATTTCAACTGTTATTATTCTAATAAATTATTACCGGGTTTTCAGAAAAGACGTAGGTACATACCCTTATTTTTTAAGGTCACGTCTAAAGCCAGTGTATTTGTTCATTTATTTTATTAGAAAACAGCTTATTTATGAGAACAAAAGCACACAGTTAAGAAATAAAAAATTGAAGCCTATTACAAATTCTCTTAAGTTACTAACTGTACATAAACAGCCAAAGAATTATAATACATATTTAATTCCAAACATTTTCAAAATGTTACCCAATGAAATTAAATCGTGTATTAACGTGAATAAATTAATTTTATACTGAAAGATTGGTAACACTTAAAAGTAATGATTTTATAAATTAATAATTATAGGCTATAAAACAATGCGACGCGTGCGCTCACGAGGCGAGCCGAAGGGTTTCTCAGTGTAAGTTCGTACGCGTTCGTACGTGTTCGCCTTGCCTCGTCGCGTCATTGTCGGCGGTCGTCGGCGGCGTCGGCGCGTGACGTCATTGTTGCCCGCCACAACATTCTACAACTGTATAAAATATCACTACTATCATTTATTGTATCAAACCATTTTCTATGGCGAAATTTGTGAAACGATTTTTGAAAAAAAATAGGTATACGAGTTCCTTGGAGAAAAAGCGAAAGCTCCCTTTCTTGCATCGAACATGAATTCACTAGAAGCGGCGTTTCTTTATAAATTTTCTAAAAATATACGCTTCCTACGGTAATTTCATGACACCATCTTATTTATCGAATTCCACCGTCTAAAGACTCCAGCACTGAGCAACCGACATTCTTTATTATTTTAACGTATTTTAGTTTTAAATGTAACAGTAAAAATACAAATAAAATCATGTAAATAGGTAAATAAAAAATTTCAAACGATAAATTAATTAGATTCTGCTGGTCAAATGAACACCAAATTTTTTTAACAACCTTTTGAACGTATACAAATACTTGTAGACAAATTTACTGGATTATATCTTGAAGCTGGGCTGATATAGATATTTATTGATAACGCCACCAGTGACACGAGAAACTCTGGAAAAACGAATGTGGATTATCTAGGCGTTTACATGGCTTATGAAAGTTATTGGTATTGGGTTTAAGTGGCCACTTGCTGTATTAAAACATTCCCCATTCCGCGCACATTGATAACATATATATGAAGTTATCAGATGATGCGCGAAATGGGGAATGTTGTAATACATCAAGTGGCCACTTAACCAAGCCAATGACAGGTCATAAGCCCTGTTAACGCCTAGATAATTTTTTCGTTTCCAGAGTTTCTCAAGTCTCTGTTGAGATATCAATTAATATATATTTTTTTACTTATACAAAAAGTGTTTGTGATGGTGGACACCCGGTTTGAACCGGGGACCTGCTCGATTCTGCAGTCGATTGCTCTACCACTGAGCTTTATCCCCACTTGCACGATACGACATAAACTGCATGATTATATTGGTTATTCTGCCTATATAAGTGCACCCACGCACTATGATAATGCTAGCGTAAGTATACACGTACGGTGTAATTTGGTACCTACCTAGCTAGCTGCATACAAAATATACATGATCATAATATAAATATAGTCAAGTCAAACGAATTTTGAGAGGTGGTGTAATCGGCATTGTCCAAATCAAAATTTATTTATTATTACACTTAATAATCAATATTTGGCTCCGGGTAGCATACTGTGTATACAGGGTGTAACATAACTCGATGTACTGACCCGACAAAACTGTTGAATCTTACATCGTATTTGGTGACGATTGTTTAATATGACTTTTTAATGTGAGCTTGAAAAAAATATATAGTTTTTTCTTCTCACAAAAGTTTTCACTAAGTTAGTATGGAAGATTAAGTGAAATTGCTCAAAATCTTTTTAAAACGCGTTTTTTAATTTTGATTTCTTTATGGATAGTATTAATTTGACTAAATACATGATATTTGATAACAATTTGCAAAAAAATATCGAAAAAAAATCAACTTCGTCTGCAATTTCTCAAAAAACTTAGGGGTCAATCAAAATAATATTTTTTCTACAAATCAACTCAAATATTATGTAGATTCACTGGTTTTCCGCTTGTACATCGAGTTCTGTTACACACTGTATAGCATAGCCAGCCGAAATGCCTCAGCCGGATGACAGTACATACAAGGGTTGCTTTGTCCGTTGCCTCACCTCTGTGTTCCTTACAAAGTCAACCACCTCACACTAAAATTCTTCTAAGACAGTACTCTCAAAACCCAAGTCATCGAAAGGGTCGAGAGCTTTAAATACATGGGAGCGCACATGACAGAAAACGGAGGTTAGAAAGAACTGGAGTGCGGAGTAGCGAATAAATTTAATAAATAAATAAATTCTAGCTCACTCATCCCCTATAATTAGAGTGATTTTTAAGTCCTAATTAGTTTAATTTTACTTCCACCTATAAATAATCTGATGTATTTATCTAAATTGCCTGTTATTTTATGAATGATTAATGTTATTTTGTTTTTGCCATAGAATTCATAATTTAATCAAAAATGATTTTGCGTATTTCCCCGGGAAATATTTACAATTTATACAGGGTGTAACAAAACTCGTAGTACAACCCGAAATCTGGTGAATCTACATCGTATTTGGAGACGATTGTGTAATATGACTTTTTAATCTGAGCTTCTCACAAAGGTTTTTCATAATGCCCGCTTTTATATGGGACAGTTTCTTGTTCAGAAAAACTGTGCAGTCTGTCAAACTTCTGTCAAAAGACACGCTAAAATATGTGTATTTTTGAAACGCGATTGTAGGTTATTATCGTATGTTTGCTCTCAGGAAATTGTATATTTAGCTAATTATGTAAATATGTTATTGTTTTTTTACGTATTTAAAAGCATACAATAAACCAATGTCTACTTAAACGTTTTACTAAAAAAACATTGACTGTCATGTCAGCTTAAATTCTGACACTAGCACACAGTTTTTCATGCAGTTTTAGCTTTATACGGGACGTTTTCAGACTGCACAGAAAAACTGTGTAGTAAACTGTCCCATATATAGCGGGCTTAAGTATTGCAGATAAAAATCGAAAAAAAACAACTTAGCACTTCATTTTCTCAAAAACTAAGGGTCAATTCAAAAAAATCTTATTCTTCAAAATCAACTCCAAATATTATGTAGAATCACTGGTTTCCCGCTTGTACATCGAGTTTTGTTACACCCTGTATTTATTTATTTAATTTTTTTACGGACTTAAGTCCATTTCAAACATAAAATTATTCTAACACATAAATACACAGGTACAATTAAAATAAGATACAATTAAGGAAATTAAAGCTAGGACAAAATTTTAAGGATACATTTATTAGAACTACCACGAGACAAGATCTGGTCTATTTTAGTGATTGTGTCTGAAATCTGGAAAAACTAACACCAAAAAAGTCCAGTCTGTATGTGTTAACCATTAGGTATTTCTCATGATTCTACTCCCAAAAAATATGAAATCATGAAAAATTATTAGTGTAATGACAACGCTATTTAAAAAAGTCGTAAAATCTTAAAGTGACGCCTTTTGTCTTGATACAAAATAAAGTTCTATCAACTTCGAGTATGAAAAAGATATTTTTGTCATTTTTTTGTTATAATTTAAAAGGGAGCCGCCACCCCATGAAGGCATAATGTTGCAAGAGGAATGATGGATGGTGAATAAGGGAGAAGGGGATGACCCTGTTCGGCAATTTGACGAAATTAACCAAAAATGTGTGAACAATAATTTAGCCTAACGAGCTTCCGTTGTGTGCTTTCAGTTTTACCGCTCAGAAGACTAGTTAGATGCGAGATATCAAAATTTAACACTTCGAACAAGATTTGGGTTCTTTCCGATTTTTTATTTTTTTATTTCAAAAAAATGATTGAAAAATTACAATATCAAGCGATTTAAAAAAAAAAATTCAGCAATTTTTGAAATTTTTTTAGCGCGGCTTGAAATAGCGCTTTTTCAAATCGCTCGCAAAATCCTCCATTTAGCGCGCATGCGGTGTGACGTCACAGCAATACAGGCGCTCACTACGGAATGAATTTCACGCCTTCCACGTAGAGACGGGTATGACGTCATTAGCCAATAACGGGCGTTAAAAAGTCACTCGTAATTTCATGTTATTAAAACATAAATTATAAATGAAAACAAAATTTTTGATCATTGTGTTTTATATCGTTGGAATTGTAAAAATATACTTTAAATATTTATAGCGTTTTCAAGGATATTCATGTTATCTGGAAGAACCCTATTTACCAGAATGTACACATTTTCTAAAAATATACGCTTCAATTTCATAAGATATTATTGATATCCCAACAGAGACAGAGAAACTATGGAAACGGATGTGGTTTATCTAGGCTTTTACAGGGCTTATGACCTGTCATTGGCTGGGTTAAGTGGCCACTTGATGTACTACAACATTCCCCATTCCGCCCATCATATGACAATTTTTTTAAACTACTAAATATATATTGAACTCGTCTTCGTCGTTCCGCATTACAGAAAATTTCTATGCTGGTGACTTCTGTTGAGAAGATTGTTAAGCATTTTTTGGCAATAATCTTTATTAGTGTAGGTAAGGCTCATCCGAACTTAATTACTTAATTAGATGTCTCTCCAATTATTTGTTTGCTTTATTTTTAACCAGTAAATCTTTTTAACAACATTTTGAATGTGTACAAATACTTGTAGACAAATTACTGGATTATACCCATGTTGGGCTGATATCAGATATTATTGATTTCCCGACAGAGACAGAGAAACTCTGGAAACGAATGTGGATTATCTAGATTCTAGATAAATTGTAAATTGTCTACAAGTATAACACCACTTATTATCGAATTCCTCCGTCTAAAGACAGCACTTGGGCCAATACACGGAATGTGTGACGTAGATGTCTAGTGATGACGTAGATGCTTATTGATGACGTAGCGAGTGACGTAGTGGGTAACTAGACAGACTAATAATCATGGTATTATTTTTAGACCTGGGTTTTTTTGCAAGTCTAAGTACCTACCTACCGTCTCAACCTAGAAACAAGTTTGGTTTGTGTATCTTGTGACGTAGGTTGGGCCTAAAAAAAGTGCACCGGAAGTACTCATTTTTCTCAGGATCCGACCGATGGATTTTCGTGAAATTTATTTTTTACATATAACTGTAATCGAAGATGACTTTTTAAAAATATATTTAAAAAAACAATATTTCTTTATTTAATACATTATCGAATTAACAAAGCTTAATAACACAATAATTATACAAAATAATCATAACGTAATAATCATATGTAAACAACATTTTGAGTGTGTCCAAATACTTGAAGACAAAAACGGGATTTCACCCATCACGGGCTAATAATTACAATTCGACATCTCAACAGAGACGAGAAGTCTGGAAGGGAATATGGATATCTAGGCGTTTACAGGATAAAAGTTATAAGCATAACAAATTGAAGAGTCTTCTTCGGGCGTTTCCCAGTAGGTGATATAATTCGGTAAGAATCTCACTTGCAATCATAAAGGTTTCTGCTAAAATGCTTGGCAATTTTCTCAATGGATGACAGAGAGTGTTCACATGTGAAGCGTCGCACTATTTCACTGTTACATATATACAAGTTCGGATAATTGGCAGATATGGATATCAAATACTAGGTGAAATGAGGAATGTTGTAATACATCAACCCAGCCAATACGGATGAATTTACGATTATGTACGCGAACAAATGCTTTTACTATAAGTGCATATAATTTTTCTAGGAATAACATTATTAGATATTATGTAACAATCTTACCCTTTTTACGCCACCAACATTATCGATTCTGCCAACAACAATTCTGCAAAACAAAATGGCGATTTGCTAGCCCTTAAACTGAACACAGCAGCCAAATCAGCTAATCTGTATTTGGCAGTACGTAAATAAATTAATAAAATATAAACAGGATCCCGTGTAACGGGTTGCCAGGCAATTAAAACGTGTACGCGAATTAACCTTCCCTTAATTAACGAAATTCTGGCTCCCGTTAGTCGTTACTAGTCGTTAAGCCGTTAAACGGGCCGTTAGGGTCATAACGGGGGGCGGGGCTTAACGAATCGTTACGCCGAAATTATAGTTCACACATTTCGGTTCTATCCGGTATTTTTAAGCGGAAATATACAGGGTGTACAATCCAAATGGGTCAGTATGGAGAAGTCGGAAACTATGAGAGATAGCGAGATCTGTTCTTAGGAACCATGACGTTGATTTTAGATTTAATAATAATTACATTCAAACTTTTTTATTAACTCTCATACATAACCGGGATCGAACCTGGTCAATATTTTTGTAACCGCGTTAAGTAAAAAGGACCCAATTTGGCCATGAAATCTTGTGTAAACACAACTGACAGTAAATTAGACTAAAATGCCCACAGTTTTATTAATTTGCAAAAAGTCGTGAATAATATTACGTGAATAATGTAGAAGATTTAACTACAGCCTTAGAAAACATTTTAACACATATGCACCCCATAAAAATACGAAATGCAATTTTGCGATCGTTACCAAAAAGAATTAATCTTTGCATTCAACAGAATGGCTACCATTTTGAACATTTACTGAAATAAAATAATTATCTTATTGGTGGGTTTTTCTTTCAATTATTTAAACAAGATTCCATTAGTGTTGTGCTTCTTGCGACTTGCACAATTTAAACACATTGATTTTGACCAGGTTCGATTCCCGGTTATGTATGATAGTTAATAAAAAAGTTTGAATGTAATTATTATTAAATCTAAAATCGACGTCATGGTTCCTAAGAACAGATCTCGCTATCTCTCATAGTTTCCGACTTCACCATACTGACCCATTTGGATTGTACACCCTGTATAACTACTGCTACTGTTTTCCATTATCTGCTCCGAATGGTGCATAGGGCACTGCATTGGTGTACCGAGTGCTTTAACCTCGATAATTTGTTACATGCAGGCAAGATGATCAGTCTTACGTTTATGTTATCACTTTCTCACTCTTTATTGCTATTTTGTCTTCTTATTTTTTCTTCTTAGTTATTTTATGTGCATAATTATAGAGCTTAATATTTATTGTAAATATTCAATAATTTTGTAATAAATGTCATTGTTATCTGTAGGTATATATGTAACTGGAACATTCACACCTGTGAATGTGCGATATGTACTGAGAATAAATAAATAAATAAATGTGCCAGTCTAAGGCGCACTTTATACGGAACAAGAATCTGTACAGTTTCTCGTTCAGAAAACTGTATAGTCTGTCAAAAGACACCATAAATATGTATATTTTTTACTACTACTTTCCCTTATCCGCACTTAATGGTGCATAGGGTGTCTTGATCAAGTGCAGTGTATCTTGATCGTTTTATTACATGAAGGCAAGATGATCAGTATTACGCTTCAGTACCAGTCCAAGGTATCACACATGAAATATTAATATGAATGAATATTTCATTTTTATTTTTTATATCCCTACAGAGATGAGGTAGAATTTTTTCAAATTCAGGAATATGGATATTCGAGCGTTTACAGGGCTTATGACCTGTCATTGGCTGGATTAAGTGGCCACTTAATGTAGGTACTACAACATTCCCCATTGGCTGGGTTAAGTGGCCACTTTATGTAGGTACTACAACATACCTACGTAAAGTGGCCACTTAACCCAGCCAATGACAGGTCATAAGCCCTGTAAACGCTCGAATATCCATATTCCTGAATTTGAAAAAATTCTACCTCATCTCTGTAGGGATATAAAAAAATATATATATACCTACTCCCGTCTTGGGATAAATCCAGATTTGTGTGCAAGTATTTGAACACGACCCAAAATGTTGTAAATATTTCATGTCAGAAAACTGTACAGTTTTTTGTGCAGTTTACAAACTGTCCCGTAAAAATCGAAAACAGTTTAGAATACTGAATGTTTGGCTGACTTGACAGTTAATATTTTTTTAAATAAGCGTTTGGGGGTTTGTGGGGTTTTTGGGGGGGGGGGGGGGGTTGGGGGGGGGGGGGGGGGGGGGGGGGGGGGGGTTTTTTTTTTTTTGGGGGGGGGGGGGGGGGGGGGGGGGGGGGTTTGGGGGGGGGGGGGGGGTTTGGGGGGGGGGGGGGGGGGGGGGGGGGGGGGGGGGGGGGTTTTGGGTTTTTTGGGGGGTGGATTAAAAAAAAAAGGTTTAAAGGTAAAGTAATATAAATTTTTAAATTTTTAAAAAAATTTTTTTTTTTAAAAATTTTTAAAAAATTTTTTTTTTTTTCAAAAAAAAAAGCCCCCTTTTTTTTTTAAAAATTAATTTTTTTGGATTTAAAAAAATGTGGAAAAAAAAAAAAAGAGAAAAATGGGTATGAATTAATATTTTTTAAAAAGGTTTTAAGTTTAAAAAAAAGGGTTTTTTTAATAGGGGTATATCAATTTTTTAAAGTTTTGGTTTAAAATTTTTTAAAGTTTTGATTTTTTTTGTTTTGGAAGTTTTTTTTTTTAAAGACCAAAATTAAAAATTGGTATACATAAGTTAAAATTTTCTTTAAAAAAAAAGGGCCCTTTTGTAATGGAGCGGCCCACCTCTCAAGAAAAACAATAATTGATAGTAAAATTTAATGAAAAGTCGGGACTTTAAGCAACAACACGCGTCCTTGAGGATCGGCGGCGTCGTTTTTTCCCAAGAATTGCCCCCCTTTTTGGGGGCCCCTTTCGACGCCAGGGTCACTAAAGCCCCGTTATTTAGGGTTTTTTGAGATGGGGAAAAGATCCCCCAGGTGTCAGGAGAATAAATTTTAAATTCCCCAAACCCTCAGGAAAATCTCCCCCTCACAGGGGCTAAAATTCTATTTTCTCTCCTTATCCGCACCCAATGGTGCAAAGGGCCCCAACTGGGGATCTTGATCATTTTTATTACGTGAAGTAAAATGATCAGCCCAAAAAACCCTTTAGAAACCGTCAGGTACACACAGAATTTTAATATGAAAACACATGTAAAAAAAAATTTATCGATTCGTAGAAATTAATTCTAACTAACAAAATGTCTTTTTGACATCTTTATTTTACAGGGCTTCATTTTTAAAAAACTCAAAAATAACAAAACCCTCAGCCCTTTCCCCGGGGGTAGGGAGAGAGGATAGAACGCCCAAACCCTTTCCTGACTATTCCTTTGCTTCCCCTAAATTTTTAATCTTCTCATGCAATAAGCCGTTTTTTCCATTTTTTCATGTCCACTTTCAATACTTTTCGTACTTATCAGCCCTGTCCCTTTTTCGGCCCTTCCCGCTTCTACACCAGGCCACTGCATTTTAAATTCTTTTGGGTTTTTCATCATTTCGCTCCCATACCAAACCATTTCCGTAAAAGCCCTTTTTTAATTTTGTGATAATGCTTTTTTCCCGCCTTGCACTCGCTTAATTTGGACATTTGTACACCTCAAATTTCCCCCTAACATTTAAAAAAGGTTCTTTACCCCAAACCCCCGAGAAATT